>JAIPRK010000174.1:56053-108914 GCA_025469195.1 Chaitophorus viminalis
CACACACACACACACACACACACACACACACACACACACACACACACACACACACACACACACACACACACACACACACACACACACACACACACACACACACACACACACACACACACATATATATATATATATATATGATAATATAATATGATATTACGTTTTCGCCCGCGGACGAGCAGGGAATTTTAAATTAAAATATTTCCTCCCCCGCGCTCCTTTTACTTCTTGCTACGGCGGCGGCCACCGTGATATATACCCCCTCAGAGTATCCGGCGCGCCGCTGCCGCCGTGAAGACTGCGCGCTCGTGTGATTTATGTGCATCGAGAGACTTAAGTGGTTCTGTAAACTGTCCTTTGTTGAAATAACGCGCTTTAAATCATCTAGCCCGCCGTCGTCTACCTGAATCCGTATACACAGATAATATAATATAAGTGTGTGTGTGTGTGTGGTATAACTATTATACCCATCCGCAGTGCAACCGATATAATAACGTACACACATATTTCGACGCCCCAGTTTCAAATAGCTACAACTCAAAAAGTTAAAAATATTTGTGTTTGAAATTTATTTAAACGGAATGAATAAATATGTTAATTGGTTAAAGTGCAAAAGAATATCCTGGGAATAATTGTCTCAAAAATAAGAAAAAAAAACCATTTTTAAAAATCATTATTCCCAAAAAAAATAACTGCAAATTGAATAATTTTAGTTTGGAACCGGAGTGTCCAGATATTCAATGTATAGCATATAGGATAGTATCTATAACGAAAGTTTTTTCGTAGGTACATAATGATATATATATAAATATAATGTCATCACTTTTTGTGCATTAACAACATTATAATATAATTGATGATCGTTAATTGAACATATATTTAAATTTGAAAGGTATTTTAATGTAATATAACATTGACCGCGTCGCTTACTCACACTGTCACTTTAATACTTGATAATAATAATTTATGTCTTTTTTTCTATTTTAATAAAAAAATTACAGACATTTGACCGTTTGCATTTAGACGGATAACGCTGCGGTCGATAGCCGTGCATTAATGACGTCGTGTACTATTTATTTCAAAGTCGATCGAGTCGTTTGAAAATAAAATAACTAAATTTAAACTACATTTTATATATACGTATACTCGAGCACGAACGATGTGATTATTTCTACGTCGTTAGTATATATTATGCAAAACGAACAGCCAAAGAATTATAGTGTTTATCTTTTTGCGGTGGACTATACATGTTGCTGCAACACCGCGCTGGAGTAGGTAATGGAAAAATTCCATTACTCTGCTTTTTATTTTGATTTGTGTAATCTGAGCAAATCTTCGACACGCTATAATAATATAATATACATACTGAATTACGTTTATAATGATATACATGTATAATATAACTATAATTTTTTTTTCACATTAATCAATTATTATAAGTACGCGTCTACGTTCATGTGTTTATAAGATTCCGGGATTCAATCAGGAGATGCAATTTTATTAATGACACCGAGAGAGCTGGCCATTCATAAGACCAAACAATTCCTAAGTGGGAACATAACGGGCTGTTCATTCTTGTGACGAGCGTAATTCACTAAATCAGAGATACGCAAGTTGCCTATAATAATAATACGTTGTAGACACTATAATCTTATAGACAATAAACAAATACAAATATTAAAATCTTGTTCGACAATTTTTATGTGGTTCTGGATAAGACGCATATTGGCGTATTTGACACAATATTTGGGTAATTATTATAGTAAATGTCATACAGTATAGGCGTATAGCAATACTATGTCGTACAGTGGACCATAATGACATTGTAATATAATATGCAGATAGCAAGGGTCCAGCCAGGAAAAATAAACTTGAATGTAAATACTTGTAAATGAAACCTTTGAACGTGTTAATAAATACAAAAAAAAAAAAAAACAAAATATATAATTGTTCGAATGTAATGTTTTACTTGTGTTTAGATGTTTTTTATTTTATTTTTATCAATATTTCAATAAATATGTTTGAGACAAAATAATAAATTAAATATTTATTTGCTCGTGATGATCTTTTGAATTGGATGTAATCCAATACAAAAACGAATGAAGTATGTACCTATTTAAAAACGAAATGAAATGTATGTAGAAATTTTAAATACTTAATTTTACTTTTTTTTGTAATCTTTTTCTACCACAATGTATATGTATTATCAGTTTATTCTCATTGTAATAATTTATGCAATACTAAAAATGAAAAAGTTACCTACTTAAAACAGTTAGGCATATCGTTAGGAAAATTTAATGCAACAAATTAATATAGAAATTTGAAAAATTATTTTTCAAATATTAGGGTTTATTACTCATGATTATCATTCAAAAGACTCTTATTTCTACATTAAAAAAAAATATCCCAACTACAAGAACCTAAAGTATGTTATTGTACCTGTGTCCGGTGTATATAGAATGTCTTTTGTTGCGCTAAACTAAATAACTAAATAGTTTCACATCGGTTTGCTTCTGGTCATGCGTTCAACAGTTTGATACCGCACATTTTTTTTTTCAAATCAATTCAACCATAATATGATAATCAATAATGTTTACAATGATGGTCCCTTAAATACCCCAATAATATAATAATATGCGATCCCTTTTAAAAGATTTCTATCTCAGTTCGGAACTGGACCGTACATAACAGCCCCGCGGTATATCTTCTGCTATACATATCCTCTATTGTGAGCCGCGAAACACACTCTGTGGGAAACGCTACGCCAAATTGAATTTCCGAAAGAAAAAAAAAATTGTTACATTAATTTGATTTGCCACATGACACATCACTATTGTTATATATATATATATATATATATAGACAACAATAAGATGACTGTACTTACACAGCAAGCACTCATATACTCATAGGTAAAAAAAAAACCTTGACCACGAATAACTTCCGAGACCCTTCATCATGATACTGCTCTATTCATTGTCCACTCGCATTAACCTCGTTTTTAACCAATAAATCATATTCATTTCGGACCGATAATGAATATACGAATATGGAAAAAAAAATCCACGCTTCACACCACCACTATATTATTATATACACGGTACCACATCGTGTACAGATGTGATACTGGTACACCTTTACACTATGGTAAACGTATATATTAATCATTGTCCATGTCCACTGCTTTGTCAGTTCCAAAGTTACCACGTACTATATGTACCTATAAAACGGTGTGACAATATGAACACGAATATTAGGTACAAGTATATTATATGTATCTATATATCGTTGCGCACGGGTCATTTTGCGTGGTTGAGATTATCGCATGCATTTATATAGATATATTGGTACACCAACGTACACGCACATGAACACACACACACACACACACACACACACACACACACACACACACACACACACACACACACACACACACACACACACACACTCACTATATTTAATATCGTGTAAAGAGATATTTATTATTGCTTTGCTTTTAGAGAGACCTTTAAGTGTACGCGAACATATATAATATATATGCGTATATACGAGCACGATATGGAACGAAAACGTTTATTTATTATTATTATTTATTATTTTTTATATTTTGTACAAACATTTATTTCGTGGCTCAATGGTCGTACATGACGATAAATAAATGAAACTTTTATCCGGCCAGATCTACACACACATTCATTCCCACGAGTATCCCATGCGAGCGTTTCCTTCACGACGACGTGTCATAACCAGATCCCTCTGGGGAAGAGAAGTCACGAATTCCTATACTACTTCTATCGTACACAACTTCGAATGCCACATCGGTATATACCTGTTATTTCTTTCGTCGCTGCATTCACGATTTTCTCGTTTACGATTCACTTCGCCGGAACGGCTGAAATACTTTGAAAGCATTTTCTTTTACTTTCTAATCACAAATTAATATATTTTATCAATGGACAATAAGACATTACTCGCCTGGTTTCACCATTTTTATGACCCGTTATGATATAATTACCTTAAAATCTTATTCTCATAACATATTTCACTACCTCATAGTTTTTATGTTAAAACAATTACTGCAGGCACTTCAGCTATAGTGTAATCCTTCAAATAATTCTAAGCATACTTTAGATGTAAATTTAACATAACTTTCAAAATATTATTAATTAGGTTTCAGCGCTCCCGCGTATTAAAACACATACATTATTTCATAGTAGTACTAATACTAATACTAATACTAATACTAATACTAATACTAGTACTAATACTTTACAATTACTATGGTTTATTCTTAAATATTAAATTGAATAAGACTGGTGTAACCATGTACTGAAAAACGACCACAATCAAAGTAAATATTAACAAGCAATAATAAATGTGAGATCTAAAATGTGTTTTTACATTATTTTGTGTGAACCTGCTCCATAACAATTTGGTGATTATATCTTACATCATGATAGTATAAGCCTTAAGGGTTATGATATGAACACGTTACACACTCTTGTCAGATGCATATTAACACGGATGGTTAATCAGTGGCTCCCGTCGTTAAAGTCGTTTACACGAACGTTGTAAGTTATTTTGATTTAATCATTTAAATAATATTACAAATCCGAGTTCACAAAACAAATTGTTTAACACTCTATCACATTTACATACATCAGTTCTTTATCATACTTATTATAGGAGACTGCGTTAATATTATAATATGTTTTATTTTGAATGTTTCATTATTTAAACATACTATAAAAATTGGGCATTTTCCAAAAATATCATTTTCGTCGCTTACTTATATTATACATATACATGTACATATTTTTTTTTGTAATGTATATAAACTATAAGAGATGGCATCCATTAAAATTATTAAATACTATGATATTTCCTAGATCTATGATTAGACACGTACTAAATACTCTACGTGCTCTACGCATGCTTTACGTCACGCTCATAAACTTGTGCTTTATAACAGAGTGCGTATTAATACTAAGAGATTCACATAAAAAATAAATAAACAGTTTTTATTTATTTACTCCTCACATCCAATATTTTTTTTATTTTCAGTATATAATCCATTATAATGCAGCATTTTTATATCGTAGTACTACGTTGTAAAAAACCATACTGCTGAACTTAATTGGTCAAATGTTAATAGTGTGCTTCTGGGTACGAGTTAGTGATGTCCCCTTTATACACACACACACACACACACACACACACACACACACACATTCACAAATACGAATATATATACTAAGTATAATATAATTTTACTTTTTTATGATCATCTTAACTCGTAGACCGGTTAATTTGCATTTTACGGTCGGTGACTATTCTGTGGTGGACCAAACTCACGTCACAACTCACGTCTCCACGTTGCAATTTGTCCTTCTTCTATAGCGCCAACTAATAATTTAAAATCTACTTACGGTAGTGCATATCAAACTGCGGCTTAGTTTATATATGCGTATGCGAGTAAATAGTATAAATATAATATTAAATAATAGTATTAAATTCTATTTTATGAATTAATCTCGCCATGCCGCCGCATATGCGATGTTGTTCGTTTAAATCCATTAAGGCCCGACGGGCATTTCGTATATGCAAGATGATAAAATATGTTTTCTCGACGTGCGATATGTTTACGCGTAAATCAATCAACGTCTGTTTACGAGAAGATATACAATAATATATAAGGGTGCCGGGACGACTTTTCAAACTATTGGTGCGCAACAGGCGTTATAAGTATACCTATATACTGTATACATAATGTAGCCGCGCGGTGTTTCGAGTTGTACACGTACAATGGCCGTTTCGCCGGATCTACTGGAATGACAAAGTAAACCATGAAGTCGGCGGACAAAGCTTCCGATGTGCGAGACCAATTGCGCGGAATAGTCGTAATTAAACGTCTGTCGGATGTAAACAATAACGGGCCCACGGACACGTAATGGGTTCTTTTTAATCCTATTGTCATGCCGCTGGTACTTCTTCCCACCCTTTTTCGTTTTAGGTCCATGACCGAGAAAAATTTAAAAATCGCTTCTTGGAAATAATGCATATATGCACACTATCTCGTACATAATATTATAACATGTTTATAGTAAGGATGTTAATTCACGATAAAACGTCGTAATGAAATGCGGCAATATATCCTTTAACGCAATTATATATATATATAATTGCGTACACGCAAAATATATACACGAGTATATATTTTGCTGGACTGCACACGTTCCATAGGCCGGTATCTTCATTAATGTAGGTTATTTACGGCCGACAAATTTAAATAAATTATAATAACGTATTTTTCCTATTGGTTAAAGATATTTCGTAATTAAATCATTTGTATAGGTATGCAAAATACGTACCTATACGTATAAGGCAAGTATTATTTGTAAAAAATACAAGCTTAAATAGTGTTTAAAATAAACATAACTTGTAGCTATATGAATTATAGGATATTATGCATTATTAAAATATATTTATGTGTTATTATAAATATAATTCTTTTAAAGTATCCAAAATAATTCGAAAAATATTATGCTAGAAACAATATCAAATTATTAAAGCTTATTTTATATAATTTTTGATAGATACTTGAATAATTGTTTTTTTAATGTATCATACAGCATTAGAATCTGTGACAATGGTGTAAAGACCTCTTAAGGTAGTAAAATTTCTTTATAATCTAGCAGGAATCTCCTCATACGTGATTCATTTATTCGTAATCATATACCTTTATTAATAAAGTAATAACTCATGTACTGTATAAATTTGTGTACAGATTGAACATTTTTCTAATAAAAAAAATATATATATAAATCTTAAGAGGTGAATAACATTTATTTAAATTTGAAATGAAGATTAATTAACAGACAAAAATCGATATCATAACAATTACAGATAGCGTTTACAATGTTATTATTATATAATATTCAAATATATTGCTTAGGAGGTACTTACGCGGGTTTTTAAAAACAATAAATATATTATTATATCTTATCGTCATCAACACTTTTTTAAAAAAAGTGCCATATTATTCGTATCGGTTAATTTAATAAAATTTCAAGCGGTTATTTTAGAGTCACTATGAAGAAGGAGTATATGAGAGCAACAGCGAAATATAATATGAGAGACATAAGAAAAAATAGAGTACTTAACGTGCAATCGGATGGATTTACGAGAAAAATTCAAGTTGACCCTCATTTTACATAAATCACCGACCTTGTCGATCGTACTTTAATACACATTTGCACTCTAGGGTACCTAGGTTGACAAATCACGTGAAAACGATGTATTCTAACAACACAATAATATAATACGAAACGAACTGAACGGTGCCTATATAATTACCACACCGGCCGTTCGCGGTGACGGACATGAATACATACGCGTACGTCCATAGGTATACGAGAAAATCGACTATTATACGTGAATACTTACAATAATATGATATGTCGCTCGTAAATACAATAATATAATAACATAAAACCGATCGGATAAAAAGATCTCCGATGCGACGCACTACCCGGGGACTACCGCAACTACGCGTATATTCACAAAAGACCGCCATAAACACGCGGTATACAAGTGTTTTTAAACGAGCGACGTATATTGCAAACAATATACGGCATACCTATATACATATATATTCATATATATTAGGTACAAACACGAACGGACACACGTCATTACTATCGAGACCGCCAACATCAGAGAAAGAACAACAGAGTATTTGCTAGTCGGTGTTTTCTTTTTTTTCCATTTCGTAACAATAAGATGAAAGATTACCGACAGCCGACAACGATTAGTGGTTAGGTATATAATATCTTCTCTTTGGGGAGGCGGTGGCGGCGGCGGCAACAGTAATGGCTGTGGCGGTTATAGGTATTATTTGATTAACAGTCTAAATGTGGTCCTCAGCACTCTCTCTGTCGCTCTCCGGAGAACACAATATAATATTATTTTCTTCTAAAAACCATATTATGTTCAATATAGTAGTAATAATAATATTATATGCGTTTCGTTTTATATTATATATTATGCATACGCCTCGTTCTGTTCGAATGTAAAAACATACTCACAGATTATTATTATTATAACTTAATATATTGTGTGTGAAACCGACGAAGCCTTCTCGTCCCTTCTCCTTGGATGAAAACAAATAGAAATAAAATGTCACACTAGCAGTGTCCTGAGCAGGTACGTAGTACATATTAGATCTATTATACATAATGTATGAATGACAGTTTAGTTTAACCGACGCCCCCGAGGCCCCGAACATCGGACCATCGGAAATGTGAATATGTTCGCGGGCTTGGAAACTTTATCTATAAAAAAAACTTTGAATTTTATTTTTGAAGATAAAATTCAGTTCCATATAGTTCAGTAATTTCTATACCGTTCAACTCATTGTAATAACTGAAGGGATAATTTGTAAAACCGAAATAAAAACTGATTGAGAATGCTCCTTTATTGACACAGCGTTCACATTTTTTCAAAAATCATTGGGTTTCAATCTTATAAGTTATAACTATATAGGTTTATAATTCGTTAATTAGAAATTAACAATGTCCAAATATTATTGGGTATTTAATGCAGCCATTAATGTCGAATATTCATTGTTCCAAGTTTGTACCGTTCCGCTTCAAGTGCCGGTGAAATGAAATAATTGAAAACCGAAATCGAGTAAAGATAGCAATTATATTATAATATAGTATATACATTAGGACCATCGGGTGATAGTTGGCGGATTGTATAAATCGCTTTGATGCGCCACTGCAATCTTCAGGGCCGTCGGAACTGCAGTCGTCGCGCGTCCGGTCTATGCATATATACTTGGTTTAACGAGCGTATATACATACATACATGCATATAGGATTACGCAGAAATCAAAACTCGTCGTACCCCTCACCACCACAACCACCTATAACCGCCTCTCCGTTTTCCGCGATAAATTTCGCATCATCGCGTGCGCACCTCAGTCCTGTATAATATCCTCTCGTCGAACCTAGTACAATACGTCGTGTAAGTACGTGTTTATCATCATAATAACACACGGTGTAAACATCGCACGGACGCATACATTACTCGTGTATATACATATATAGGGTAATTATATATATATATATATATATATATGTACGTGCGTACGCGTGTACGACACAATAACGTCGTCGACCGCCCCTCGATGTAAACGCGCGCCGGCCGCCACAAGTGAATGCTAGCATAGGTTGGTATATATTATGTATATATATAATAATATATTGTACATGCGACTAACGAGTGGCGCGCACTATATATACACGCGGACTGTGATGGGTGAGCGTCGACAGACGTACACACGTGTGGATGCGCCTATACCAATAAAAACAAAAAACATAAAAAAATAAAATGTAAATAAAATACATCCTAATGTCTTGGCAATTATAAGAGGATTATTTTATTACACGATGTAGTGTAATATATATATATATACACATAATATAAAGCGCTGAAAACAACCACCGCCGTCGCCGCCGCAGAGGATGCACGCCACCTGTTGACGTCTTCATAGGATATATTTTTTTATTATGTGTATCGCATAAAAAAAAAACCCCAAAAAAAAAAACCTAATAATCAAATATACTACAAACACACACATATGTAATATATACATATATACCACATTTGCCCCACACGGCTGTGTGGTAATAATAATAATATTATTATTACTGCAGTAATATAGTCGTGCGTTGCGTGTGCGTGTGAGTATTATATAGGTACGAGTGTATACGTGTAAAACATTGATATTTATTAACTAGGCGCGGAAGGCTACGCGACGTGTCCGTTTTACATACATACGAATCATTATACATGTTTGTATATATATATATACATACGTATGTATATTATATAATAATAACATATAGAGTCGGATGCCACGGCTAAGGTACACGCCCATTCATTTTGATTCGGCCGCAGAGTTTTGCCGTCCGTGTGTAACACATTTATAATACGATAAAAGGGTACGTATACTGCACTATACAAAAATATATTAAAAAAATATGCGTTAACAATATAAACACAGAGACGAAAAATAAGACGACGACAGTTTACAGGACGCCGGGAGTATACGGGAAAATAAAATGATGATATACAATATATAATATATTTAACCTTAGATGTTTTATAACTTTGCGTATTTTTGTAACGCAGCTAGATTTATATCGGTATAAACCCGAGTACGAAATAAATCGGATTCATGAAGTCTAGATTGTAGTATATATTAATAACTAACTCGGACAAGCTTTTGCACTCGGTCAGTACGTTGTGATGAGATAAGTATAATAAGTATACCTATACCAGGAAAAATAACCTCGCATCAGGAACGCCAAAAACCCGTAATGGGAAGAAAATATACATATAGGTAAACTTTAGAGATGCGACTATCTTAAATAGTTTATCTATTTGATATTTACTATACACATTACAACCATGGTACCGGTAAATTAACCTAAAAATACTTGAGCGCCGTCAACTAACCAACTGATGGACAACTTTCAACAGATCGCTTGGTAATTATATACCGTCCACAAAAATACTTGATTATCTATCATTTGAAACACACAAGGAGCCCGTATGGTTCCCAACCTTTTCTGGATTTGTTTTTTTTTTTTTTATATAGCTTTTAGTATATTACTATGATAGCTCAACAATTATAATATGATATAACGATTATTATAAAGTGCTTAAAATTAAATATATAATAGTGAAATTAAAACCTTTTCTGGATACCTATACGTTTCTTCTGTCAAGACAACAAGAATTATAACGTCTCGCTCCTTCGCATTGCAATATTACATTATATATAAACAATTTTACAACACGCATTTTTTTTTTTTTAATCGTGTAAAATCTCTTTTCCAAATTAAATTCCCGAACACTCCAATCGGCCTCACTTAAAGCCAAGATTATGTACACTGCATCTCCAGAGCTGAAGACACTATATAGTCTTATACAATAAAGATATTATGTATAGTTTCTATATCTTTTATACGGCTTGTATAACGAAAATCTCTTAAAAATGGCATATACTAATCGAAAAATCCGAGTAATGACTTATGATACCCATACTTAATACTACATTATGATACCTATACATAACTATATATTATAATAGTACGTACATAAAATTAACCAGGTCAATAGATACCAATCTCAATTAATGACTTTAAAAAGAGTTTATTTAATCCTGATTATGACCATTTATCTGTGATATTGTACAATATAATATTTTTTCGATAATCAATACAGATTTGGAGAAAAACCGTAGAAAACTAAATGCTCACAAATTCGCATCAAAATTTAAAATAAGCACGCTTCGATCTCCGTTTAATACGAGTACTTTAATGCGTCATTCAAAACGATAGCACTATGTTCTTTGTTTCCACGCGCGTCAGTTCCACTCGGCTATTGTATTAATATCGTTCAAACAACTTTTATAATATATTTATTAGTTGTACGTACCCAACTAACTGAATCACACATGAACATGATGGAACCATCACCTCGTTTTCGATAAAATTCGGTGTTATTTTTATTCGGAATTCGGTATATGCAAATAATTTCACTTTGTATAGCGAACTAATTGAATTCCGTAGACGAATTATGTTATCGGATCCATCGAGGAACAGTTTAACAGCTTAAAATTATGGTTCTAATATATTATTATGCTATTTGTAAAATAGACAATCTTAATTTTGAATTTATGAAGCTAGTTCTACTTGATGAATTACCTATACAGTTATGTTTATTGTTAATTTTAACTTGAACGTTTTTAGTCGAAAAATATATTAAAATATAATATTTATTACACCTACGGTTAATGTATACTCGTATGCTGTATGCATTTACGCTTAAATACTTATCATTTAATCACCATTACTCATTATTAATCTGCAAAGATATATGAATTTTTCAGTGGCTATTCTTTTCTCGTAGAATTTTGAAAATCTCAATGCGTCATAATGTAATATACGATATATCTACTACATCCGACAACGTATATACGGTCCCAAATGGATTATAATATATATTATATGGTAATACGCTGTTTCATTTAAATGCGTGCTCGGCTGGTACCTATATGTGATTTCATCGTAATACTAATTGATGACTTTCCGTGGGAATATACACACCATACGCGCTCGTGACGGCGCAGTGACTGACGAAAACAATAAGAATCACCTAGGCAACAATTTAAATCCCTGCTTTTCTCTTTTAATTCGAAACAATAGGTTTGCGGTCAATATTCCACGTGGTGACACGTTTACGAGGTCAAAAGAGCGGTCCTGAGAATAAGTTTCACGCACGTAAACCATACATATAAGATGCCTTACGTAGCGTAACCGATTTTTTTTCGAAAAAATTGTTATTACTTTTTTTTTTCTGTCGGCGCATACTTTGACTACCGAAGACTCGAATTCCTTTCGTCGGAGACCTCGGCGTAAGAAAAAAAAATATATCATTCCATTCCATTCTCTTTTGTACGGTAATTCGTGTAGAAGGATCTCACACAAGATGAAAAAAAAACCAGTATTATTATGATTACAACGTGTTGAGATCTGTAATTCGGTGTCCAATAATTTTCGGGGCTGGCCGCAGAGTGATACACTCGTACAACTCCTCCCAAAGTCTGTGATTAAAATTTAATTGATTTTTCTTCCTCTTTTTATTTTATTTTATTTTTTATTTCCATCATATTATTTTCATTTCCACATCGTCGCCTATTTTAAAAATGTCGAAACTCTTCGTCCGGTTTATTGGACAATAAATTACATACTATTTTTCAAGAGAGGGGGCGTATCGTTCGTCCATCACACTGTCAGACCTCAGTAGGTATAATGCCTATACATGTGTATGCGACATTCACCCCGGTATAAATGGGCAATTTCTTCTGTCTTTTTTTTATCATTTAAATTTAGCTGCAGGTCTATTAAAATGTATATATTCCCCAGGTAATTAATATTCATACATATATTATAATAACAACGTATTGAACAAACTACTGAACTACAATTGTGTATACGCGTTAAACGCACCACTATAATACATTCAAATCGTCCATCCTATAATTTTAAGATTTGAAATAAAACTTAATCACAGCATTTTATCCTACTTCTACTTTCATTTAAAAATGAATAGATAGATATATAATACTATTATAATACCCCAACATTATTCAAAATTGTAATTTTTCTTATATATTTATAGCAAAATAATGTTTCTAATTTAATAATATTATTTGTCTGTATAATACCAGCTGATTTTATATCTACACTATAATTCTATAATGTTATTAGTTATAAAATCAATAAAGCTTATAATTAGGCTTAGTGACTTGAAACTTCTAGCTCTAAAAATCATGCAAATATGCTTTAAGAAACAAACAAATATGCTCTAGACAATTTTATTGTAGAAATTGCAGTACACTTAAAACTTAAAATATAACTAGATAGTAGATATTTACCTATTATATTAAGTTCCTATTGACGGTAGGTATTTGAGAATTTTTTCAAAACATATATTTAAATTCTGAAACAAAACTTTATAGCCAGGAACTCCGGTATAATATACTAACAATACACAAACGTACACAAGAGTAAAGAGAAGACGAAACTGGACACCTTATGACTTATAGGCAAGTTACGAGGTACAGTTTATCAGATCATCAATTCACTATAGTTTATAATCCACATTAAAAGTAATTTGTTTTAAACATCAACTATACGACGTATTGACGTGTTAAAAATCAAATAATAGTTCAAACGTCAAAATCGTATTTTACGACTTTCAAGGAGGGTTTTTTATTGAATAGAAATAAGTTGTATACTCGCAAAGAATGAACGGTAACTGTTTATGTATACACGCTATAACATTTCGAGATAAAAAAAATATTATTACCTACATTATATATTATACTCTATCGCACATCTGCCGATTGCGGTGCACCCTTTGCCTACACTGCAGTCTGCAAGGCACACTAGAACTAATATGTTTACTGATATTTGTGGGAAATCGTTGGGATAAGTTTTTTTTTATCGTGCGAAATTGGTTTTATTACCTAACCTATCCCTCGCCTTAATCATACATTATATATAATATAATGACCCGCTATGGGACGATTTTTTTATTTTATTATTTTTATCCCTGCGTTTTATTTATTGCGCTTATTTCTCAACGGCAAATTACCGCACAAGCGAAACGTTTATATTTTCAACCGTTAACAATTATTAAAAGAATAAAACAATCGCACATAACACTCCGAATACACACGAATCTGTATAATATGCTATTACGATCCATTTTACGGGGCAAACTACGAATATTATTACATAAAATACATGCAATCGAAATCAATAAAATGCGAGGATGCGTAACAAAAATGCTCTTACGACAAAATATGATAATACGCATCCATAATAACGTGCATAAAAGATCGCCGACCTTTTAACGCGCAGGATATCGCGTTGCAGTCGTATACTGTAAAATGTTTTTACGATTTTTAAATGGACCGCTGACGAGCTATAAGCTCCGGATGGTATTATAATATGCAACATGCACATGCACATAATAATAATAATAATATGCAATAATATAATGCACATTATGAATTGCGAGATAGGACAAGATCGCTGGCGTATTAACGGGATTATAATGTACTCGCATATCGTGTTGGCGGTGAACTGTCGAACACACGATATTATTATTCGCCCGGTGCATCGTGTGCACGGACAGAGGAGCAATAACAATATAATATTGTACCTGCGAGGAGGATGCGAAATGACGAGGTCGCCGCCGTATACGGATATAATATATATTATGCTATGTTATAGTCCGCGCGCGGTTACAAAGAAGTCGGACTGAAGTATAAATCAGCTGAGGTGCCTATATAATAATATATATATACGCACAGCGCACATATTTACGTCTATAATGCGTGTATATGACGTGAATGTGTGTGCATGCGTGTGTTTGAGGAGTTATACCTACCCGTCGAGGATTATTAGAATAACGTGAGGAAGAAGAGAAGGAGAGAGAGAGAGAGAGACAGACAGACGGTAATAATGATCGGCAAGCGGACGTGCTCCTTTTGTATTATATTACTAATCATTTTCGCCGGCGCGAGCCGCGCGCGCGAACGATAAATAACACATTCTGAAAACTAGCTGCAACGACGATGTACACATAATAATAATACCTATACAACGCGTATTATAATATGGCGTGTGTGTATGTGTGATGACGATACCTGATGGCCGATCCACTGCGGAGAGTATTACGGAGAAAAATGTTTAAATCACTCGCGGTCGACGCTAACGCTTTTCAGGAGACTACACGGGTTTTAACCATCTTCCCCCTTCCACCGTCCAAGATCTATTGCGGGTAGAAAAAGAATTAAAAATCGATAATTTATGAACACGTCGCCCAGGTGTTATACAGCTACAATATGTATATATTATTATATATTATATATAATAATTATATATTATATATTAAAATATACTAAAAATACGATATTATGCGTATAATACTGCGTTTCGTTTTACATCTATGAATATATCTAATAATATTATGTTGCTGTACAATTATATATACCTAACGACATAAATGATTATTTTTGAAAATAACTTATTTTAAAATTATCAACACTAAAACTATTTTTCCGACCGGTTTTTAACTACTTAAAATGTATAACAGTATATAATTACTTTTACGATAAAAAATTTAAAAAAATCAAGTGAACGTAAAAATTTACCAAATAATTAACTTTTTCATATAGGTATTGGAAGCTAATAATGTACAACGTCGATAAAACCTAAAACTGATTGAAAGATTTAATTATTGATTTTCCGTGACCATTTGCAACAACATCGAACCTTTAGGTGCGAGTCTTTTCTGAATATTATATTGACATATGAAAATTGTCCCATAATTTAAAGATGAAAAACTCGGATTACAAATATTAGCCGCAGACCTACAATAGAACAATGTCATTTATGTGCACAAGGGATATGCAAGGTATACAGCTGCGTATCTGAACGTAAGACCGAAAGTCCGAAACTTTTATTAACTTTTTCCATTTTCATATTCCTTAATCTTAATCCTAATAAACATCTATAATAATAGCTATAAACAAAACTACATAATATTATGTATTATAGCATTGATTATATATACTAGTATATACTACAATGATTAAAGTAACTGGATTAAAATTTATAAATGCAACGTTTAATTAGCAGGGTTTTTTGTTGAATTTTAAGAACAAAAGACGTTACTCAGTACTCACTATCCTATATCACATGTTTGATGTTATCAATTATTTAAAAATGCCACGAACAATAGAAAATGATACTATGAACATACAATTATTTTAGCAAACAAATTTCATTTTGATATTTTAAAACGATTAACTGCAATTTGAAACGGTTTCCCGTTTATTTATTTCGAACATTTTTTCCTGCAAGTTAGTCTAGTAGCGAAATACTCGTAAATGTAAAACACAATTTCATTGTAAATGGTTAATAAAGGGCAGATATTTTCCTCTGCATACCTGTAGGTACAAAAAGTCTATACGCGCACACCTGCGGGTGGTTGATGTATATGCAATTCAGCACTATATGGTTACCAGAACTGAGGAACATAATACTGTACATGATACAACATTGTGCTTGACAAATTAGTAATAGATTTAGTATACATCTATAGAAGTATAGTTGTTGTACATATCGCAATATGGCATATATATATATATATATATATATGTAGTGTACTATAAGGATTGCAGTGCATATATACGTGTGGACGAGAAACATCCGCGACGATTTTATACACGACACGTGGCCGCGATGATGCAGCAGCGGCGTACCATATTCGGGTGATGGACGAGATGAAAAAAAAAAAAAAAACGGTCTTTGTAATCTGATCGACTTTTAAAAACGGTGTCCGTAACGTTACTAATGAGATCCGACTGCAGTGCAGTTGTACCGCGTATAATAATAATACACGCATGGTTGAAGTCGATTAGTGCGAGGTGGTTCGTTATTCGTTCTTTATATATATATATATATGTATACGTGTATAATAATAATAATAATATATATTCAGCGTAATTATTCAGCCGTGAAATGGGTTGAACGGAGAAAAAATAAAAAAAAATAAATAAAACGCGTCCGTCCGTGTGTCTTGGTCGACGACGTCTCTCAAAAAGTTGACGCGGTTCTTAACTTCGTGGACGTCGCCGCGGCGCACCGGAACACGAGTAAAGCGTAATCAACGTAATTATTAAGGGCGCGCTGTGCACACGCGCACGCACATTTGCGCACTCGCACACTGGCTTGCAAGCGGTTTGCCGTTATTATAATATTTTTCATCACATTTCACACTTCAACGATTTTCTTTTTCTCGTTTTAAGTTTGTATACGAACGTGTAAAACAAGAATGTTTTAATAACGCACAATTATTATTATACACACGGCTCGGAGTACCGCGCGTATCCGTGAAAAATATATAAGGCGAATACATTTTATACATATTTCTTGTCCGTTTTTCCATAATTACCCTTTTAACAATTTATACCTATTAACTTTTTTTTTTCTTTTACAAAGAACAAAATTGGAACAAAATTGAAACATAAAAATACAATCCCCTCCTTTTCCCTCCTATCGGACGAAAAAAAAAATGAAAAATTAGGCGTTTTGGTGACACTCAGGAGGATATTTTTTATCGATAAATGTCTCGGAACAACTGGGCTTCAAATATCTTCTCATTACAAGATTATGAAATGAATGAAATGAGATGGGAAAAGTGGTTATGTGTCAGATGACTCACTCTTTCAAAACCGCCTCCCTGATATCTACACGCAGATACCAAATACGTAATTTCATGGACAAAAAGGTGATATTGCAAGTATCTGGAAACCCACGACCTACCGGTGCCGCATATAGGTATACAATTTATAAGTTTATTTTAATTATTAATAACTAGTTATTTACTATCTTTATCGGACTAAATTTATATCTATGACACTCACAAATAATATGGCTTTCAATTGATAAAATAATCAGTACAGTAGATCCATAGATTACCCCCTACATTCTACAATCTCACAAACTTTACCTCTTTATAATAATAGTATAGATACTCGTAAATATACTTATATACTCAAAATGAAAAAATTACCGAATTTATTTGCAACATATCACATTTAACCTATAATAAATATACTGAACACTGTAAAATGTAGTGAAATCAGTATTAAATTTTTTTACCATTTTTTTTTTTTTTTTATCAATATTAAAGTTGGACAGTTAAATGTAAATATTGACACATAACAGTGCTTTCAAATGTATGTGACCTAATGAAATATTTATGTTTAATTTGTATCTCGTGTTATAACTAACTAGCCATTATGAATATTGTTATAGGTCTTCATTCCTTATTGCCCTTGAGTATATATACCTATATTTTTTTCCGTAATATACATGCTATCTATTCTCTTTCGTTTTTATTAATAAGTAAATATTTCCACAAAGAGTTCATTAGATTTTTATTTGTTTTCTTTGCTATGGTAAATTATGTTTACGCCTTTATTTGTACAACTTAAAAAATTATCTTTTTCAGTCGGGTTAAATGTGTAAAATACGCTGAAAGTAGTGAAAGCAATGTAAAAAAGTATAAATACAAAGAGATACATTCTAAACACCGTGTCTTTAAAAAGATTAAGTTGTGTAATTAATATTTATAAAATACGTATTTTTGAAGTAGCCGATGTCAATATATTAAAAATATATATAAATGTAAGTGAATTATTAAAATATTTCACATTTTGAAAATCAGTTGATTTAATTATTTAAGACACGGTGTGCTGCAATGAAAATGTAAAAAGGGCACCAAATTACTAAACCGATATCAATAATATGTGAAAATAAGTGAATAAATATCAGCACATATATTTGTTGTTTTCGTCATAAACTTGTTATGACAAACTATTTTTCCCGCTCCCAAATTAAATTACAAAATTGATAAAAAAAATGTATTTAATGTCTTATTTAATAGTCCTTTTTCATTATTTTATGTTTCAATTCACTCTTACATTATTATATTACAACATTTTGTTAACTTCGACAATGACATACTTTTATATATTCTACTTGAAGACATTATTTTTAATTCTGAATATTTTTTAAATATTTAAATTTCCCTAGAAAACCAAAATAACGTTTTTCAATCTTAACCCAAGTCTTCATAGCTGGTGAGAAAAGTATTCTAATAGTACTTACAAATATAAGAAGAAGCAGGCCACAAGTTTGATTTTTACTACAGTTTAAACCGAGGAAGCTAGGTTAAAAACAAAAATAAATAATATTGTCTTAAATGTGTACCTAGTATGGTAGTATGGTACACAATAAAAAATCATGAAATTAAAAACAAATTTAAAACGATACAAATATATAATACAAAATTTTAATGACTTTTACTTAATGATGTTAAATATTTATTAAAATGGATATTATAATTTACGATATACCTAATTAATCGATCGTTAAAAAGTATTTATTAGATCCCACAGGTCATTGAAGTTCATAAGTATATTTCCATAACTAAAATATTCTTAGCAATTATCAATACAAAAATATTCTACAATAAATACAATTTCAATTAGGAAAATAAAAAATGTCAACAACATTAAATTGATACAATGTTAAAAATCTGAACTGTTAATATTGTATTCTTTTTTTCTTTTTTTGACAAAAATATATTGAAACTTGTTGACATGATGTTAACAAATGCTACTAGTAGAATTAAAACTAAAAAAAAATTAAAGAAATATAATTAAGTTTATAGTATGCGTTTTGAATGGTTTATAATTTTAAAACTAGTTAGATAAAAATCAAATATTCAAATGATGGTATTAACGTATTTTAAATCCCAGAAATAGTCTCTGAATGTCTATATATTATACATATTATTTATTACAGTTATCAAATGAAAATTGTATTCGGCAATTTATAGACATTCAATATAATATGTCACGTTATATAACTTAATAATTCATGATCAAATAATTCGTATTGAGTGCAATGATGTATACCTATACTTAAATTTCAAACTTGAACGGTTTTTTTAATTGCCTGTATTCAAAATGTTCATTATTTTTAAACTCAAGTTGAAATCAAGACACCTGGTACGAATGCGACATAATTAAAAAATACTATAACCTTTAGTTTCACTACATAGCTCTATAGTTTTGTTTTTTGTTTGTACATGTATAACATAAATATAATATCTATATATTAATATATTTATAGATCATTTCAATATTATAAAAATATAAATGTGCTTTGAATAGCAGACCGCAGTATGTGTGGTCTATATGTTGCCTAGAGGCATATATTTCGTTAATGGAACTGGCATACATATAGATGTACATATTATTGTATATCTATATGACATAACAATATCAATACCTACACGTATATACGTATAATTATTGGGTTGGCGATTAAAATCCTAATTAAATTGTAGGTACTCCATAGAATACTTTACTTCATTGTGTTCCGAATGCAAATCAAACATGTATATGTTCAGCACGCAGAGGACTTTAAAGCTTACCATTTAGAAGAGCTGCGTGCAGCAGTCTGGCCAAACACAGAAGCTCCGTAGACAGTTGAATGGAGTTAATTGTGTGTCTGCGGCCTTAAAGCTATTTTTTCTTTCATATACGCGCAATAATATTATACGGATCGGGTTTCTAAATGATCGTTTTGCGGCGATAGAAATCCGGTTCAAATGATTGCTGAGAAGAAATAAAAAGAAAGAAAAAATTCCAAAACTGATGGTGGGAGCACGGCAACGTATTATTGGTACACACATCCGAAGAAGAGGATTAGACGTATCGGTTTACGGTAATTCAATAATATAACTTCTTTGCGGAAAAAGGGTTTGTGCCAAAAACCATGAATGGAGTACATAAAAGAACTCAACAATGCAGATCGACCGGACAGATATTATTATTATTATTTTTTTTTAAAACTGTCCCCTTCCTTTTTGGAAGCCGACATGACAACAATAAAGCATATATATATATATACATGAAGATGTATATATGGATATTTTAGGTATACAACGTGTATAATATGTATAACAACAACCACGTATATTATACGTACCTTACTACCCTATTTTTCCCATTGTGCATGCCGACAATTATTGTAGGTAGGTATAAATAGTTTTCAGTCATATTACGGGTTAATGTTTACTGCGCTTTTGTAGATCAACGCGGAAGAAAATTAACACATTTATAATAATAATAATAATTTACCACACATGCCAGGAAAGGTTTTTTTTTGTCCGCTCTCACAATAAGATACATTATGCCTAGACATTTATACAAGATATTTGAAAAGACGGCGGTCCCTGTGTTTTTTATCGATATACCTATATAGTATATATATATTATATATTATATATGTGTGTGGAGGTACGACGCTCGTTCCGACTTATAATTTCAGGTATTCTGTCATATAATTACACGCGTGAATTTAATCATTTAATATCCATTTGGGGTTCCCTATTGGGTTGATTGATGATGTTATGATTTAGACCTTGTTCTCTCAGTCCAACAAATATTAGAATAAAAACCTTTTTATGGTTTTATTCTTATTGAGTTTCCAGGTGTTAATGTGAATTTAAAAATACCATTTCTATTACTAACGCAATAGAAATTTTACTTGAATCCCAAGTACTAAGAACACAATAAAAATCAACTAAAAATGTGTCAAGAATTTTGAAACCTTTTTCTCGAAATATATCTAAACCTTATATTATACTTATATAAAATATTAAATAAATCTTTGTAGTCCGATCGTCAAAATACAGTACCTATACCATTGATAAAGTTGTATAAAATATTGTGATGTAATAGTTTTAAATTCGATTAAAATCAATTTAACTCAAATTATATGAAATCTAACAGGATAAATAATTCGTAATATTATAATTTATTTTCATGTGGCTAAATTCAAATTTATACATAAAAAATCAGTTTTTTTAAATCATTTAATATATTGCTAACAGTAAATATAATATATTTTTAGCAAAGGATATTATTAAAAATGTATTTTCGAGTGTAATTTAGACAATTAACATTTTAAATAATTCGTTACCAAGTAAAAATGAAATAATTATTGAATATGGTATTAAATATTGTAGGAATTAAAATGCATTTGAATAAAAACTGTTTCAAGCGTTTTGTATTTTCGTACGGGTAGCTTTGTTACCAAAAATCTATAAGCTCTTGGTTATACCTTTATACTTGTATATTTTTTTAATAGTCTGTATTTTAACTTTAATTTAACTGATTTGCTTATAAAATATTTAAATTAATTTTAACATATTTTGGTTTACATTTAATATAGTTATAATTTTAATAGTTATCATAGTTCATAATAGTCTTGTATAGAATCATGTATAAAAATATTCAAGTAAAAATGAATTATTATTTTTCTAAGTGTTTATAATATGTAATAATGTACTTGGCAATTTGTACATAAATTAAAAGTAATGCATAGTTGACAGCTTATACATATATTTAAACGATTAAAATATATAGTTTATGTTTTTACATACATTACGTTAAAAAATATTTCAATTTTTACTCAATATTTATTACGAATTTTAATATTTTATACAACTGCTTAACAAAGTTAGAGATATCATTATTGACAATATATACTGTTTAAATACTAAATTTAATAGTTTAATACATTGATCATTAATAATTATTTTATATAAATGTAATTCAAAGTTAAAAACACCAAGATATCATATCAAAGCAATGAACTATTACACGGTGTCACGGTTATAAATATTGTAAACACCATTGCAAATATATTTAGCCTACACACGCCTCTAATGATAAGAACACAGAAAAATATATGAACTTGTATACTAGTCGTATTTCGATATTGTGTGATTCATTATTGTATTAGCAAAATAATTTGTGCGAATTTGTTTTTAAAAAATAATATTGGGTAGTAATTATTGCCTATTAAATTGTATGAGAAATATTTTTAACGAATATTACGCGGTCCACGTGATTTACACACATGGTAAAACAAAATATTTAATTTTCATACAAACATAATATAAGTACTAGTACAAATACTGTCGAATTAAAAATCTATTGGAAAATAATTATTCAATATCATAATTTATTTCTCTCGCATGCGTGTTTCAAGTGTTTCAACTGGTATTATTTTTTTCATTTTTTCTATATAGTATTTGCGTTCAGGATAATTAATATCAAACGTAGAAAATGTTACTAATTATAATTAAAGTTAGTTAAACCTCAAATATAACATTTAAAAATTATATAGATTGTACATTAACTTACGATTTTAAACTTGAAGCATGTCCGGCATACGCTCGCGTGACGCCGTTAAACAATGGTAAGACACAAATAAACACTGCGAAATTAATATTCATGCCTGAATCTGGTCTCGGCCACAATTTTTAATCGTACATATTCACTATCACACTACGTTGAATCACTGAATTTCACGGTAACCTTTTCATTCATAGTGTAAAAAAAACACACAAAACTATAGGTATTATATTATGTTTTATACTGTCGATAATTTAAATATTTATAAAATGTAAATGTATATGCGTATTCGTGTATATAATTGTACAATATATATATAATTAATTTTATAAATCAAAATGTTTATATATATATTATATATAAATATTCATATATGTATTAATAAAATTTATAGAAAAACGAAAAAACTTAACAGAAAAGGTACACCACGCCGTCGTCGTACAGCATTCACAATGGTCCGTGAAGAGGCGTTACCGTCTGAAAGAACACTGAATTAGAAACCGGCGGCGGTCGGGTCCCTCCCATGTCGTTTTTTCACAACCCCTTAACCCCCTCCATACGAGATTTTTACTCTCGTTATCAGAAACGGTCGCTGTAATAGATTATCGCTATAATTATGGTCCGCAATACATTGAAATCAAAACACTTATCATTATTACTTCATCCATAATATAAAATTCCTCAAAAATATAACATTTATTCTTGCTATTTACTATAAAAACAATTTTCGAACATTGGCTTCTATTTAATTCTAGTTTTTAATGATTGATTCTTATTTAATATGTTTTCCAAAAAATAAGTGTTTCAATATTTGTAATACTTGTTAATATTTGATCAAGTTGAATATTTTGATACCTAGTCAATATACGTATTAATATATTATCATGATATAGGTAAACATGTAAGCTCATACTTGGATATGGATATTTTATATAATACCGTTCGCACGTTAGTTCTAAATTATATAAACAGACAATACATATAATATACGAGTACGTGAAAAAGAAAAGCAACTGATTTTTGTATTTTATAAATTATAAACTTATATACCTACCCTTACTGAAAAAATAATATAAGTAATAAACAAATTTGACTTTCGTCACTATTATAAAAATATTTACATTATATCCTCGTCAAATAAAAAGTCCAATTTTTTTTATCTAAATTGTATAATAATTATCTAATAAAAATTAAATATTTTCAACATTTATCCAATTGTATAGATGTTATTGAGCCAAAGAAACATACTTATAATTGATGTTTTATTATTTTTTTTATCCAAAACATTTGAACCTCGTTCGGTTACATAATCTAACATAAAGTATAGTTGTACAACTAAGACGTTAATATGGAAATTAAAATGAATTATAAAAGTACTTAAATATTTTATGTCACTGAAATTAATTGGTTAGAATAAAAAAACTGTATATAATGTTTACCTATTATATTTTTATATGATATTACATTTTCTAGAATTAGCATATTAAGTTTGAAATGGTTTTATTATTGCCAAAATTACAGTACCTACAATATAATATAAAAACATTAATAACTAATAAGTAATAACCTAAATTATAATCATATAATATAACAAATAATATATTTAATATATAAGGTACATAGATATGCATATAATTACTAAATTATATTTATAATAGAACTCATGTGTGGAGATTTAAATTCGATAGTTCTTAAATAAAGAATAAAATATATGTATATTATAAACCTACATAGTACTTGATATTTGATAGGTTATTATTGTCATTACTTGCATTATATAACAAAACTTATCATGTAAAATGTAAATTATATGATATTCACCAAACTAAAAATTCTAGAAAAGTTGAGTAGCACTGTTATTGTTTTGTATTAAATGAATTATTGAATTGCATGGGAAACTTTGAATTGCACATCCAAATTTGTAACTTGTGTTTTTAGTACTTAGTTTTAATAAATTATAACGTATATACGCTTATACACCTTTAGTGCAGAATTAAAGTTGAGATCATTCAATTATTATTTATACCCGAGTTTTATTTTATTTTAGTTATGAGTTGATTGATTTTTTTATACGATTTTGACACAAAATTGAAATGTATTTGAAACATATATATAAATATTATATTAATAATAATTAAATCAATATTATACAGTTTTTATCTTTTAACATGTGTAATCAATTTGATATAATATATATATAATATTTATAATTATTCAAAAAAAACTTATAAAACAATAATAGTATATTAGTATATTTATAATAGGTACAACCTATGTTGACCTGTTATACTGTGTGCTCCGTCTTACTGGGTTATGCTTCACCGCAAATATTACCAACCACACTATTTAAAACGTAATAGGCCCACCTGTCTTGTAGATATAAATAATATAGTGGGGGATGAAAGAAAAAATGCACAGCGGGGAGCATATATCATCGACACGGTCTAATTTGGGAGTTGTGCTTGTCCACGGACAAGAATAAAGAAGTTATTATACAAATTATGAACGGCCCCCCCAGACGGTGGTCTATGGATAATGGGGAAAAAAGATCGAAAGATTTGTATTATAATAATACTATGTATAGTAGACATGAATTCGATGAAGGGAACAACGTGTGCCGTCCGGAGCGACTGTTCAATGACAATCGTTTTTTTTTCCCCCTCGGTATATCATATAGTCGGTACCTAATTTCCAAATGGACCGTTGAAAAATATTTGCGCAGGAGCTTATCAATTGTTCTTCACTGTGATTACTTATTTTATAGTTTAGGCCACTTAAACGAGTTTAAATAATATGTGTATATATATATACCATTTATAGGTAGGTACTTAATATATCTGTAGTATCATAGAAGATCGAAAAAAATAATACAATATTAGATATTATAATATTATTTTTTATATGTAAAAGAAATAACTTGACAATATACAATTCGTATGACCAAGGTACTTCTCGTACGGGTACTTAAGCTACGTATTTAACAAGGACTAACTGAAGGGAGGGCGTTGACACCAAGTGGTACATTTTTAAAATTTTTACCATTTTAGAACCTAGCGTTATATACCTCAGTCTATCGTGAAAATTTTAGATTTTGTGCTACCTTAAAAGCTTAAGTCATTTGGATCGCCCATTCGCCTATCTTTAAATATGGACTGGTGGCACTGGTGCTATAGACACTAATAGCTTTAGTCCACTGAATACTGATATTCACTACACTTTTAGTATCTGAGATTTTAGAATAAACTGAAAAACTACAAAAAAGAATATTTAAGTTATTTAGATTTTATACACCGAGTACCAAGAATGTCATTAACTGCAAATGTTAACTTTTACTGTAGGAAATTTAAACTATATTATCAATGTTATAACTTATAAATAATTATTTATTAATATACCTAATTAACGATTAGATAATAATTATAATAATAACAGTTAAAAATCTCAATGCAAGAAAATTAAATTAAATCACCTATATTTATTAGCTGTTTTGACATATATATATAATACCATTATTGATTTATAATGTACTGCATGTACGTGAGGACTTGTACTAACCACGAAACCGCAAAATTGCCATCACCATAATAAAACAATTAATGAGAAACACCATAATACCTGGTAAAATTAAGATGAACATTACTAGAAAGTATCTGGTATACCTCTTCCGGATGTAACCCATCGATTATTTTGAAAAAAAAACTTTTTTCCATTTTGTCATGTTGACACTTTTTACACCTTAAGTTAACGCAACAACATACAACATAATATTACAAGGTAGAAATAACGATTTGGTGTTGAAGTATTGACCTAGGTGGCTATGTAAACTAAATTTAATCGTATAGGTATACACATTGATCACTATTTCTTTTATAGGTAGTAGATATTTCCATAATTAGAGCTTTCGAATAATATGTTATTCAACAAGTATCTATAAGACTTGCATATTTATTATTTCATTTCACTAATATTAAACCTGTATGTTATATAGCAATAATATTAATCTATTAAATTGTTAGATTACACATTTCAAATAGCAAATATACCTAAAAAGTTTTTAAGACAAATAAGGATATTTTCATCTTAAATTAATTATAAGTAATGTAATAATATAAAATTAAGAAAGGGACAGCTTAATATTTAAAGAAAAATATTTTCTCCAATATATAATCACTATAGTCCATTCGCTATTCTTAAAATAAATTTGATTGTTGAACTGCTCACTGTTTGTCTGGTCAATTTATAATTTCAAATTTTTAGTTTTGTCTGTATGCGGATAATGTACTCCTATATATTTTTTTATTTTAAACTTTGGCCATTTATGGTTTTACTGTCATTCATTTGTTATAGTTCTTCAATAGCCATTTTATTATAAACTTAGCATAACTTCATATAGCCACTATTCAAATTTGTAAGTATATAATAAGTAGAATATGCCCAAAAAATGTATACTTTTTTTAATTCTGAACAAAGCAAAGAAACAAAAGGTTTTACAATAACTTGTTTTCGGGGATTTTAGAAAATACTTTTTAAAGCCGGAAAATAATATACTCAAAAAGTTTCTTGAATCTCCTCTAGAGACTGTAAAGAGGATACAATAAATAGGTACTTTAAAAAAGTCATTGTTACAAAATATTCTCAATTGTTTTTCAGAACATACAACTGAAAAAGAATAATGACATTTCATATAAATTTTAAATATCTATACCTAAAATCATTAAAAGAGCTTAATGAGGAAATCTTATATGTATAATAAATAGTTGTAAGACTTAAAAATTTAAATAACTAGGTACATAAAAATAAAACGAAGTAATATTTTGATAGTATTAATAAGTACCTAGTAAATAATATTAATAGTAAATAAATAGATAGTAGTAATAATATATTATGTTTTATAGCCATTGATTTTCTTCGGTCAAATTTTAAAAAGATGAGCAAATGCTTTTTAAGACTTAAATACTTATTTCTTAATACATGATAATTAAATTTAAAAAAAATCAATGAAAAATAAAAAATGTTAATGAATGTTCATACCTTTCGTTATATAGATCAATTATTACTCTTATATTTATATTAAACTTTGTAAAACTTCTAATACTTCATACTTATAGCCTATAGATTATGTCCTATATGCTATATGAAATACAAATCTATGTAAAATACTAGTTTTTTTTTAATTATTTGTAGGTTTTTAAGACTAGTTAAAATTATTTCTTGTTTGTATTGAATTCTAAATTGAATAATATATTAAAATTTCCTCTCCAAAATTATCTGTTATTTTCTGAAAATAAAAGTTGGATTGCCTACTTCATACTTAATATGAGTGAACTTATGACAAATCGTATAGTGGTTATTAATAGTTGAATGCTTTATAGTTACTAAAAGATTTCAAATGTTACCATTTGTATAAATTTATACACTATACAATTACATGAATATATATTTCAATATATTATAAATTACCTTCTGAAATATGTGAGTACTTATAAAATCGTTACAAGTATAAACGATATTTATTTTTGTCTTACAAATCTTACAAGTAGTTTTATTATTAATATTTTATTTTGTGATTACTTTTTTATTCTATTAGTCTATCTTGTTTTATCAACCATTTCTACATCCAATATTAAATTTATTATTCAATAATTATTAACTTCGCTTAGAATCATTATTCAGTAATCACTTATCTGCATTCAATCAAAACCCCATTACTATAAAGACCAGAGAAATTGTAGTTTTCGTACATGCTATTCAAATACTCTAAATCTAAAATTTCTCATATACAAAATAATAAGTAATAACAATGAAGATTATATCATTCTAAATATTCATTTATCGAACTTGTATCAATGTTAAAATTAGGACATTTACCCGCTTGTTGATATCATTCTTTAATCATGGTATTATTATAATTTATACAAATTATAAATTATAATGATACCTATCTATTTGTACTTAGTTAGTTCACACATCACACGTGATAACTATCAATAATAGTGAGCACTGTATAATGTGCATATAACATTATTATTTGTTGTACATCATGGATAATACAATTATTGAAGATTGTATAGATATAAATAAAATATAATATATGCATAGGTATGTATCTTAATCTTATATAGTAAAAATGATAACTCAAAAATCAAAAATCATTAAACTAACTGTCAGTACTTAACATTCATAACATTTTTTATGTCAAAAATATAATCGTCAACATATTTTGAGAAAATAATCTAATATTGCTATGATTGCTATGCACTGAATTTAAAAACTAATGAGTCAAATAAATTAAGTTAATTTTAACGGCTAGGTTAAAACTAGTTTAGAATTTATTTTGCATACAATTTTCAAGCCATAAAAACCAGAATTAATAATTTTATCAATAAAAATATATAATTACCTTATTGCTTGAAGAAATGTATCATTATTGTTCAAGTTTTTTCGTCGTATCAAACCTGCTAAAAAATCGAAAGAACCTTCTAGATTTTTACTTCAATTTATGACTACCCGAGATCTTATATAAAAATTTTAATGCCGATTCTTTATCCGGAAATTCATTCACTTTCCGATCTAGAACATCTGGAATATATATAAAAAATTGGTGTGTGAGATTGTCTATTGCAGATTCAAAATTATTCAATGACAATTAAAAATAATATCTTAACAGACAAATAAAACAAATTAAATATTATAATATAATAAACGTTGAAGTATAAACCACAAAAAGCTTTATTTTTGTTATTCATTAATTTTAGTCATGTAAAGTCATTTTGACCGCAAAACTACTGCATATGATCAAGTCTTAAAACTCCCACAACAATACCTCACAGAATAAAAACTTAATATTCAAGTAAACTTCCCAAACAATCCTTCTCAATCAATGCCATCATAATATGCTTCTGTTTCTGCTGGTCCTAAACCGAACATTAATCCATAAAATCCAAATTTAAATTCAGCTCTTTCAAATTTCTTCTCTGATTTAACCTCTATTATAAACTCATTTATTTCTGTCAAATAAATAAATAATTAAGTATAATATATTGTGTATGTTTATTATGTTTTCATACTCCAGTGAACTGAACGAACGAATCATAAAATCGATTATACGTATTTAAATTATTGTTTCATTATTTTTTCTCCTCCTTGTTCGGCTCCATTGAAATGTGTTGAATATTCCAACACAATGTAACATTCCGAAGTGCAGGCCAATTTTGAACTTAGGGATTCTGTAGACCCTCAGTTCAGTACCCTTACGACTCACGGACACAATGCGGGTATGTACTTTATTATATACCTACAACAAAAAAATAAAATTAGTAATAATAATAATAACAACGAACCCTACGGGGCGAACGGCACAACGGTATCGCACAAGTGGACACTGAGACAAATTTCAAAATAGGAGAACATATTATGATGGGAGTCCTCAGGCATAGGTGTATGGAAATAACTCCCTCCTAGACTCACGCAGTAACATGATAAAATCGATTGTCAATATAAAATAAACGTTTTTGTAAAAATATTATAATATGTGTAAAATTATATCCATATTCCATACCTATATGTTTGCAGTTTTTCTCAGCTTATGTAACTTTAAACTTATTCAACACTAGATTATTATGTGACATGCCATTATTTTAAACATTGATTCAATTTAAGGTTGAAATATAGTAACAAAATAAATTAGAACTCAACAATACAAATGATTACTATATCGATGGCACACAAAATAAGGCAGTACAAAATAACTCCCTAGGGCCTGGACTTTGAACCCTTTGAACTCGGCCAGGTGCTCGTTGAATAATAAGACAAATGAGGCAACGGGGTTGTCGTAAAACAGCTGCTTTTATTTCTTACGTAAATCAATGCGGAAACGTCGGAATAAATGATCACTTCAATCGCAACATATTATCACGCATTTTGAACAAGCTCGTAACTTCTACTCTCTGTACCGTCGTCGTCACAGACACTTGTCAGTAAGAGCTAAGACCGGAAATTCCGACGCCAGTCTCAGGGTATATTGAACAAAGGGGTTTTTAATACACTTAAGGTGCATCAGGGTTGGAATTTGGTAAGTACTTTGGTTTGGTTAATAGGTATTAATTGTTTTAAAATGTACCGAAATATGCATATATTATAGTCTAGAAATCCCAAACAACAAAACTATACAATATGTAACCATAAAACATTTAAAAGAAAGGATTTGCCACTAGTAGGAGCATTAAATGATGGCAACATGATGTATATATTACATCTCTATTTTATTGTGCTTTTTTGACCCACAGTCGTTTAATTTATAAACGCACCACGCCGATAAACCATAAATAAACATTTAAATAATATATTACATAATGTAAATTGTATATAAATGCATTTATATGATAATAGTTGATATGCCTTATAATTTTACATAGTTATAATTAATCGTTAAATTATTAATGATATAAGCCTTCAGAAATTCAGATTCAAACTCATAAATGCGTTATATTAAATGAAATATAAGTATTGACTATGGTAAAATAAAAATGTCATCTAGCTAGGCCACTTGGCCTTGATAAATCTATACTTACCTACATAGTACTTTATGAGTAGGCATATTATAGTAGGTAAGACAGTTTATAGCTGGCGTAGACTAGTTATATATATATATATATTTTTTTTCAATTCTTAGCTGCAAATTTTACCCAATCAATAATAATTTTTACATTTAGGCTCTAGTGAACCAGTACAAAATCATTATTTACCATTTTAGCCATTTTAGGTTTAATATTCACAGGATTTTTGTTATTATACATAATATGTCAGTTTGTGTACTATCACGTCCAGATAACCTTAAGTGGCCTAAGTTGTATCCTGCGTGTAGCCATGTAAGCATTTGTGAATGTACTCTTTTTTAGTCCATCCAGCCTCTAGTCTGTGGTCTCTATTAATAAACACGGAAATGTTACTTAAAATGTCATTGAATTTGACTAAACAGTGTAATATGCAATGAAAATACCAAATATAATTTTAAAATTGTATAAGGTATTCATAGTTAAATACTAATCGAATATAACATTGCGAAATATATTCTAAAAAAATAAGTTTTTTATTTATCACACTTTTGCGCTTGTTTGTCGTATAGTAGGAATATACGATCAACCAGTAAAAATATGCCGGAAAATATCCAATGCACCCGACGAGAATTGTTGAGATTTTTTGTTGAGATTATTGTTGAGATTGGCTGAGCAGAAATCGTGGGCAAGTGATGTATATATTATGAGGTGATAGGTGGATCACATACACTTGAATTTTAGCAGAGATCTTGACGTCCATGAAGTTGGCCCACCGACTATGGAAAATCAATTTCAATTTCACGCCAATATTTTGCGAGTAATTTGCTAGAATTTGCTAGTCCATTCCCAGAATTTGCTAGTCAACCAAAGTTGAGATATGAGCTTTCAAAGTTCTGAAGTTGGCCCACCCGAATTGAGCTAGAACTTTAAAAATGGTACCAAAAGCTTCATCTCAATTTGCTAGGATTTGCTAGTCCATTTCTAGAATTCGCTAGTCAACCAAAGTTGAGATATAAGCTTTCAAAGTTCTGAAGTTAGCCCACCCGAATTGAGCTAGAACTTTTAAAATGGTACTCAAGGCTTAATCCAAATTATTACGTTCCTTTTATAACTTTAAGGAGAACGCTGAACCTTGCTTGTAATAACTATTTATAAATTGTTATTTATTTTTAAATGTAGGAAAAATAAAATTTTTTTTTATTTTTTATTTTGACTGATCCATTTCAAAGCAATGACAATATTTTTAAATACATTGAAAATGCATTGTATTTTTTTTTTTTTATATTTCTTTACGTTATTAGAAAATTAAAATTATGTACCTACTGAAATAAAATTACGTTATTAATTATGTTGTCACGGGTTTGACGGCTTCAAGAGTAGCTAATAGTGCCGCTATCTTGCGACGCACGAACCGTCTAGACGTCTGCGGATGAAACGCCAACCAAGGTGTAGAAAGGTGTAATACTGATTAAATAGCAAGTATTAATAAAAGATTTAAATACCAATATTAAATAATCAAACATTGAATCCATTGAATTTCGAAGAATGAAGATCATCTGATTCAATTGATGTGCAATTGTTTTTTGTTGATTCCTTTAAATGATCTGGAAGAAATTATATTACACAAAGCAATGTACTCGTATAAGAAAACATATACTAATATTGAAGGAATAATTTACTAACAATTTTTATATTAGCTAAAGATTTTTTTTTAAGCGCTTTTATTTTCAAAAACATTATAGCACAAGCTAAGGATTACTTAATTCAAATTTATAATCTATTACTTAAATATTTATTAAATATTTTTAGTCATTGGAGAAGTAAATGAACAAAAATATTAACAAATGCCAATTGTTTACAAGTACATTACACTTTACACAAACTTAATAACAAAATACATCATTCAGTATTATATCAAAACTAGACTAATATTTGCTAATAGAAGGAAAAATGAGTATAGTGAAAAAATATAAAATACGAAAAACCTTAAAAAAATGTCTAAATTAGTTTGAAATGTAATAATTAATAAATAAATATGATTATACAATCAATGACAAGTATTTAAAATACATGATATACATTACCATGCAAGATACTTACACCAAAAAGAGTTATTTAATAAAAAAAAGTTTTTTTATTAAATATAATAACTTATACGTCATAAAATTACAAATTCAAAGGCGCAATTTCTATTTTTGACTTGGTGGGGCTTTTCAAACAACGTATATTGTATTATATTACATAATTTTTGTACATTAGATGATTAATGAAGGATTCAATAGTAAATTTTTGGAGGAACTAATTTTAATATTGGAGAGGCTAAGTTTTTCCAAGTCCCCCCACAAATTTCATCTATATACAAATTATTCACTTCGTTTCAAAAAAATAACATTTTGACATTTAAAAACATCGGCCTTCGTGGAACAGGAACTGCTCTCTAGTGGTCAATATAACTGTGATAAAAATGTCAGTGCGGTACGCATGAGTATCTATAATATAATTATTTAATCTATATATTATTATATTATTATAGTTATTAGTAGAGCTAGGGACTTAAAGGGGTTATTATAGCATATTTTTCAATAAACAACACTTTCAAAACATAGTTAGGTTCTATAGAAATTTGTGTCATAATAATGAGAGTTTTAGGCAACTATTTTTATTTTGCATTTTTTGTTATATTTGCAGTATTTTAAGAACCTACTTTACATATTATACATATTATACAATATTTATTATGAATTTTCTAAAAAAGAAAATAAAATTTATTAAATATTTTTTAAAATTTAAATATTTGGGTAAGATTTTAAAAAATTATGAACAAAATTCCATTTACAATTCTTGTTTTATTTTTTTCTAAAGTCATGCTCGAAAAAGAAGAAATTAAAATAATAAATAATAATGATTAATAATTAATTCATATGTAATTTTAGGTTAAATGAAAAATAAAATATTTTAACATTTTTAAAAGTATATTTGATAATTTTTAAGGGCATAAATGTATTATGTATGCATATTAAAAAAGATTTTAGGAGCTCAGAGTCCCTTATTCTAGTTATTAGTGTTAACTTATTACTCTATGGCAGCGATTCTCAACCGTGGTGAGAAGGTATTCCGAGGTTCACGGAAAAAATATATAATGGCCGAAAAAGTCAACTTTGTTGTATTTAATTAAAATTGCTTGTTATTAATATTTAATGTAATGATTGTAAATTGTAATATTATAAATATTGTAAATCGGTGTTTCGTAATATATATTGTATAATATGTGTATTAAGAGTATAATATATCATTATAGTCATTAACAAATTAAGTGATAAACTGATAACAAACCAACCCAAGGATTCCATTAAAATTAAATTTTAAATAATATGATTATTTATTTTATATAGGTAATTTACATTGTATGACATTGTAAAACAAATAAAAATTCCAGAATTTTTCATAATTATTAAACTTATTTTGTAAATTTTTATCTACCTAATTTGAAAATATTATATGAAAGTTGACATAAAATTTGGGCTTTTGGGGGTTTGTGAATGAAAAAAGATTTAGAAACACTCTCTGCTGATTCATGGAATATATATTCATTGATTAATTATTAAATATTAAGTATATTTAATCAATGATATATTATTACTCTATAGCAGCGTTTCAAACAGCATTTCGTGGAGACCACTTCAGGGTTCCACGAAACGAGTGCTTTTTTCAACATTTTTAAGAAAATTAGATTGAAAATCTAATTAAAGATTAAAAGCGACTCGTGAGAAGGGGGGGGGTGGAAATGTTTGTATTATGGAAAAAAAAAATATTTGTATATTAAAATTAAATATTTATGTGAATGGAATAGACGTATAAGCAAGCACTGCACCAGAATTTTTTTCCTGAGAGGGCGGGAAAAGGCAATTACATTTTTTGGATGGGCAAGTCCAACAATTGTATTTTTCATTAAAAAATTAATAAAACAATTTCATTATTAAGGTTAATATATCTGTGAAAATAACATGACTGCATACAACATATTAAACTAATGTCATACACAAATATAAATTTAAATATAAATAAATATATGGATATTAAAAATAATAATTAATGATCATCTGTATAATATACAACCGTCGTCCGTCGAGGGTGTCGATCGTTGTCAAGACCTCTAAATAATAAAATTAAAATGCAACTAAATATTAGATATATCAATGTACAGACAACATTCAGCAACAGCATGAGTGTTGTACAAAAACGAGACCCGAGAGATTCCAGATTTTCAACTATTACAGAATCGACGAACGTGATTAATGATTATAATATATAATTCCTTTTTGAATCAAACATCAATTGTCCCGATGAAAATAATATATGAAATTCACCTCTCTAAGTGGGAAAACTGTTAACAACGAAAAAATGTTTGGTTCCAAACCATTCCATTATATAGAGGGTTTACTGTACACATTATTTTCGAATAATCTGATAATCACCGTTCACACGTTTGAAATGGAATATGATCCGGTCGACCGGATGATCGTAAATTTTACAAATAATACAAAATCGCAGTAGTTACCTACGTGCCCAAAAACCGTTTGCAAGTACGTATTGCTAAATCTGGTGCTTCATCGCTTCATGGGCCAAAATATCTGGGAGGTAACTGCTCACCCTCGCACCCCTTTGACGTCGTCCCTGCGTATAAGTCCGGCGTTTCTTAAACTGTGTTCCGCGGAACCCTGATCCATCGTTGCAAAAACAATTTAAATTAACGCCATTAGTAGAGTTAAAGTAATTTAAGTATAAGTCCTGTTCAGTGGCGTGTTAACCGTGATTTTGAAGGGCAATTGAACGATAATCTTAAAGGGTGGGTGGGTTAGTGAGTTCTGTATTTAGTGAGAAATATTGTAGTACAAAACCAGCTACATAATACATTTGAATATGATATAAGAATAAGAATAATAATTTCAATAATAATTAATAACTATACTAACATACACAGTAGAACAGTATCACGATATTGTAAATAACAACACGAAACATGACTATTTAAAGCATAATCATTTAGTTGATATTTAAGGTAGATTAGAAAGTTTACTGCTTCTATCTTATGAAAAAGATCTTTCTGACAATATTAATATTGAAGAAGCAATCGATACATTAGCAAAAACTTCATCTGTGTTAAAATAAGCTTTAATCTTTAAGTAATATTTGTTATAAGTAATAATAAAAATAAGCAATTATATTCAAAATATTATTCATGTATATATTTTTTATTCTAAATATTATGTTGTTGTATAGGTACTAATTAAAGTTAAAAACTAATAAACGCATACAGTTAAAAAAGTTGTTTATGATAAATATATATATTTTTTTTATTTTCTTCATATTGTTACATGGCTTTAATATAATTACTAGGTGTAAATTTTTATAGTAATTAATAATTCAATTACAGTACTTTAAATAAATAAATACATTTTTGCTTTTGCTATGCATTTAGTACATGCCGCATGGGTATGTCCGAGATGGCCAATGGGTAAGAACTGAGTAAAAGGGTGGATCAGCAGTTGCATATACAGAATTTTTTTCTAGGGGGGGAGGCACATAACTGTTTAAAATTTAGAAAAATGGCAAATAATAAAAAAAAATATATATAAAATACTGTCAAAAATAGCAAATGTGGCCAATAAGGGGGGCATGGCCCCTGTGCCCCCCCTGGATACGCCATTGGGTGGGTGGTAGGTCAATCAAAAATGAATTGCCCGATAATATATTTCACTTCGCCACGCCACTGGTCCTGTTTATATGTTATTTAAAATATTTTAATAATCAAATACAGTATACACATTGTTAGTATTTGAAATAATTATTATTATTTTAACATAAATAAAATATAACAAAAGTAGGGGATTCACGATAACAGTGGGCAATGGGCATCATAGAAAAGAATACTATGGGCATCAAAAAGGGTTCCACGGATAAAAAAGTTTAAGAAACGCTATGCCACGTAGACTATGCATCAACGTTTCCGCCAATAAGCCACGGACCTATTTTGTATTATAATAAATTCATATTATTACCATAGACATATTTTTTATTATTATTATTTTTTTTTTCTATTTAAATTATACTGTGTGTTTAAAGTAGGTACAATGAGCATAAGTGATACAGAGGTTTATTAACATTGAAGGCTTGAGTTTGAGAAGTCGCCCACTGACGCACTCCTTGCCATACACGTTAGACATATTATACCAAACATAACAAGAGTTTATAGTAATATGTCTACTATGATTATTACAATAATTATATTGGCAATCACGGTTACCGCGGTTGTTGCGCGGACATCGGCGGGACCGCGACGATAGAACCGCGCGCTATCACCAGCACCGTGCATAGTCTTTGGATAACGAAACGACACGCAGTACCGTAAAATGTTTCATTGATGATGACTGAGTAGCGACGATCCCCGATAATAAAATTTGTACTTTGAAGTAATCGAGACGGGTTAACCTTAATTGTCACAGTACGACGTCGTATCGGAACGAATAAAAAACACGCTCTACACAGTACACCGCCAGTCACCACTCCGTCAGCGTCTCCTATCGATCGGCCAATTAACTCGTTTCGACGTGCTTCCGCTCGTTTCACACGTCCCGTTCGCACGAATTGTCCCGCAGGTAGGTAATCCACCGGAATCGTTTTTCTCTATCGTTCACTCAATTTATTTTTGAACATGTTTGTTACACCCGCGGTTCCCGCAAAAGTTATCAGTACCACGTCGTCGTAACCTAAATCACCGACAAATATAATATACATTGTTAATCAACCTTGTTATCTCGTCGAGTTTTCTGTTTGCAATATTATTATTTTTTTTTCATAATAACAATTAGTTTCGCCCTCCTCCCCTTGACCCCCTGTTCTGCTAACTAGGAAACTGCTTTGGGACCGCTACTCTACGAGAATTAAGAAAATAACTTATTATTTTTACTAACCATGGGACGAAAGAAAATCGAAATATCGAAAATCACCGACGAACGAAACCGTCATGTACGTATTAATATTATCTTTAAGCCGTGTTCGATCTTAATAATACTATATATTTTAATAGGTGACGTTTAACAAACGCAAATTTGGTGTTATGAAAAAAGCATATGAACTCAGTGTGTTGTGCGACTGTGAAGTAGCCATTATTATTTTCAACAAAGCCAACAGGTTGTATCAGTATGCTAGTACGGACATTGACCAAGTGTTGCTCAAATACACTGAATACAGTGAACCTTACGAATCGCTAACAAACACCAATATTATTGATGTATAAATTCAATTATATTTTTACAATTTGTAAATCTTTATTTTTACATAGCTTGAATTTACTTACTTTAGCAACTGAATAGAAGGGAAGGTCCTAGAAGTTCTAAAGATGATGATATGGATATTATTGATGATGTTAAAGAACAACGTCAAACTCCCAAACAAATGAAAGTAGTCGCTACTCCTAGAATTAAACTTAAGTACAACGATATTTCTGATGAAGAATTTAGTATTATTATGAAACATCAAGTGAAGAATGTTAGTATTTCAACTTTGTATCATTTATAATAAAATAACATTGTATTATATTATGTATAATACATTATTTAATATATGTTTATTTTTTATGCTGTATAATTGATGGCATCAATTTAAAAATTATAGGATAACACTAATTTTCAATTTATTGAACCACCTTATGAACATTCAAAAAATGAACAAAGTAGTTCCATTTCAAGGCATAATTCTTCAAGTGATTCAGATATGAGTTCGTAATAGTTAAAATATTTTCAATGCTGTATACTGTATACTAATAAAATGTGAGTAAACTTTTTTTAGGTGATGATGAATTGAAAATAGATAGTGCTGGTGGGGAAGATGATGACGATGATGAAGTTGATCAAGAAAATGATGTACACATTAATGTTCAAAGACTTACTAGCACATCCCCTTCACATGAAAAGACTCAATCTAATAACCAAATAAGTAATATTCATCCAATATTTTATGAAATATTAATACTAATATTATGAAGCATTTAGGTGAAGACACCAGTTGTGATGAAGAAGAAAGTATACAAACTTCAATTGATCTAACACAGCTAACTACACCTTACACTCGACCAAGTAATGTGTTTACAATATTTTTAGTTGTACAATGAGTACATACTTTAACAATTTTAACTTACTACTATATAGAAATAAAAGACAATAATGATGATGTTGTTGATGATGATGAGGATGCAGTTGACGAGGATGCTGTGGTTGATGATGTTAATAATGATGATGATAACAGTGGTGATACTGATATACAAGAAAACATAATGAGAAGGTATACATGTCCAATTGCTCCAAAACTACAATCAAAACCTAATTCTCGTTCAAGTATTGTATAAATATGCCTTATTTATAACTCAAATTAATTGTATTTATAATTAAGGTTTAGAGCCAAAGAGAAATAAAAATTCAAAGGTTCGAAGCGTGCGAACGCGTTATCATCCATATAACAGTTCACCAAAAACTAAGAAAATAGTTAAAATATCGCCAACAAAATCCATGGATGTTCTATCTCATAATGGTCTTGAATCTGATATTTGTGATGAGGAAGCTCAAGGAAATACACGAAATTTTAAACAGCGACGCAGAGTATTTAGTTCTGGAACCAAAAAGCGTTCAAACACAGAAAAAGATTCTATCATACCTTGCGATGGTCAGAATAAAAGTACACGACTATCACAAAGTGGTAATACCAGTGAATTATAGAATTAAGATTAAATTTTAATTAAAACATTCCATCAGAACTTACCATTTTTCTGTTCATTTTATTTATAAGTACTATACAATTTGTTTTTAAATTGTACTTAATAACGATAGTAGTATTGATGTACTGTATAAATTTACTGCATTTATGTATTTAAAACATACCTGTTTATTTTTATTAGACATCTAATTAACATTAGTTATATTCATTTTAATTAATTGGGCTATTGTAGCACCAATTTCATTACTGTTATATTATTCGATAGGTTAAGTTAATGTATTGGATTTTTTTTTTTTTTTAATATTTTATATTAATTTTATGTATTGTCTACATTTAGTTTTCGTTTGATCAGTTATATGTTCAGATGTAGTTATACTATAATAAAAATTAGTTTTTGATATTATAATGGTCATAAATAAAAACCAATCTACATAATATTTTAAATGGTCCTATAAAGCTTTTATTTCATTTTTTATTTATATGACTTCCAAATGAAGATTGGTACTCAAAAGATGAGTAGTGTGTTTTGGAAAGGTATGGACAGTGAGCATTCAAGAAATGGAATACTTGTTTAATTATTAACATTGTGTAGGCCATTATACTACTATAGGATCGACTGGTTATGATGTTAATACAATTTTAGACCTTATGTCGATTGATAACTATTGTTTTCTATCACCAATTCTGAAATCCGAATAATGTTTAATATAATGAGTTTATTAACTAACATTTAGTTTTTATTTTTCCAATGCATTATATATGCATTATGAATTCAAATTATCAGTATAAGAACATTTGTTATACATTAGTATATATGCTATAAGAAATGGCTGAAGAATTATGAATTTTTATATTTTTTTAAATCATAGTTTGTATAACTTATTATAATTTTATTTCATACATTTATAACGTTAACCTTTTGCTTGAATTTCCTGAAGTGTAATTTTTATGAACCTATATCTATATTAGCTTTTTACTCATAAATAAGGCTCAAAACGTTATGGGCTAATAAACATATTTCTGTTAAAATGCAAAAATATTAGTCGTAATATTAATAAGACTAGTCTGTATCGCCCAGATATTTATTAGAATTCTCTGCAAATTTATAAGCAAAAACTAAAATAGGTACGTGAATGCTTAAAATTTTGAACTCTCATCATGAATTATACTCAGCCTAATATTTGAACTAAATTTTCTACCTATAAATCTTGTCGAGGTAGAAAACCCGGATTGTAACTCGTTCAATTGTGCAGTAGGGAGGGAATCTCATTCATAAGATAGGTTATTATAATAGATATATTAAATCTGAATGCAATGTTGAGTATTGTTGCATATGAAAAACGATTCTGAGTGGAGATGATTTGATAGTATAAAATAGATATATGTAATAAATATGTTATATTTAAATTGTAATATTGTCAATATTAACCCTACCAGCGCTTATAAAAAATAATGGTGAATATGAATTTCAATAATTATTGAATGACAATAAGAAAAATTTCTGTGGAATCTTCTATTCAATTTTGAAGTAATTTTTCCCAGCCAAATAGTGTTGTCAGACACAAAAATAACCAAAATAAAAAAAAAAAACAGACATCACTCCGTTCAGAATCTAACATGATTTCTTTTGTTGATATACACAACAAATTGATCAAATGAAACAATTCATATTATTTACTTTTCTTCTCTCTGTTTTTAAAATTTTAACTAAAACTATAAATAGAAATTGTTTTTTAATTAAAAACTAATAATAAAGGTTTCCAAAGGAATTAATACACCCGTCCTTTTAAAAATTCTAACTAAGTGAATGTTTTTATCCATTGATCATGCAACAAGCAAATCTATCGTCAATTGGATGTTGTGGGATTACTTATTTTTTGCTTTTATTTCCAACTATTTTCACTTGTCACTTGGCTACCATAATAATACTTCACACATAAGTACACAACTGTCCTCACTCCCCATATCTCAATCAATTACATAAAAAACAGTTTCTTTCTTTCTACCTACAATTCCATTGCCACCTCTGTCTCATACACATGCAGAGACCATCCAATAATCACTAGTTTTATCAGTAGGAACATGATACAAATATTTTTAATAAACCTAAAATTGCAATAAATATGTTGTATTTTCTTATTACAAAACATACATTCTGACATGAAATGCATAAACAACTTCCTTGTTAACATAAGGGTGAATATTATAATAAATAACATTATCAATGAATAAATATAATTGCGTCAAGTATGCAGTAAAAGCATACAAATACAAAAAAAAAAAAAAAAAAAAAACAGTAAAAAAAAATGTTAACACTGACATGTGTTATGGTAATGACAAAATTAATTAAATACAATTCATTTGGAAATGTAAGTTATAGGATTACAATAAACCTAGAAATTTAAAACCGATTAAGTCTTATACAAGAGATACTCTTTTAGAGCATTTGGTAATGGTAATTTTGATACAGATTCTGCATTGATGTTCTTCAGAATGATCTCCCTGCATGCACTCTGCAATGAGTTCACTAATAACACAACAAATAATAGTGGAAATTAATAATTATTGCTAAAATACACACTTAATACAATTATACATGAAAATTTGTCTCCTCGAGTAATAGATATGTAATGGGTACTTGAACGTTGAAAAAATCATATTATTATCAATAAGTCCCTTACCATTGTACACTTGAACAATGCGCACTCGTTTAGTAGCACCATACACGTCAATCACTGCTCTGATGGGACAGTCATTGTACGGAATAGTCCTCGAGAGGGGCACGATAAACTCTCCATTGATGATAAAATGCATGATGGCCATGTTCTGGCCGCAGGGCAAGTACAGCACACCAACCCGACTACCCACGTCCGTTGGCAGCATCTCGATCTTGTCGTCCTCATTGGACGCCCTCAGTATGCTGGTGGGGAAGGTGCCGCGCGACGTGAAAACGTGATTGCCCTCCAGGCGGAAATACTTGGTGAGGAAGTTAGCGTCGTACCAGGCCTGGTGCTTGGTGAGCGCGCATATCCACGACTCGCCCACCGACTTGTTGGACACCATGTCGGGTATGGCGCACTGCGGCAGCAGATGACCGGTGCGCTCCAGCATGTCCGGGTCGAGCTGCGTGAGGCCCAGTCGGATGTGACCGGACCATCCGTTCTCACTGCTCTCGATCTCGATGAGGAACACCTCGCCCGGCGACAGCGACCGTTCGCTGAATACGATGGCGTTGGCGAAGCTCATCTCGCGGTGCGCCACAGTGTGTTGGTCGTGCAGGCTCAGGTTGTACCCGTGGAACCGGTGGAACCGCGTCTGCTTGCAAGCGTACTCCATGACGTGATGATGATGGTGCTGTTGCTGCAGCTGCTCACTCGTGCCGACTTTGACCAGACGCCGAGCTACACCACCACGGTACCGGCGCAGCGTCCCTCTTGAGCACCGAACACGGCGGCCACGCCCGCGGCACCGTCTTCCATGGCCGGCGTTCCTGGTGGTGGTGGTGGTGGTGATGCTGCTGATGGCTAAGGTGCGCGAACTTGTACCCGATCCGTGACGTTCTACAAAAAGCTCGGCGTCATGGCACCAGGCCGCGACGATCCAGCCATTCGCTACGACCTACGAATCAACCCGTAGCCGTGTATCGACGACGACGTGTCGGCGTCGCAGCACCGTTGGACAATAGACGGCGACAACAATATTAAATAATTGATAATAATAGTAACAATAATAAACGAATGGAAAAACAAAACAAAAACAATAACAATATTAATTATGATTTATGATTAATTTGCAGCTCTTTGTTGTTATCGGGAACCGACCGGGTCTTATCAACGACAGTCGACAATCGATGATCACGTTTGTGTATTGTGTGCACAGATATAACATTATATCTGTGATTGTGTGTGCGTTTATGTGTGATGGGGGAGGGTGAATGGTGGATGAGTATTAATGCAGCATTGCAGCAATGTCGGGTTAACGCGCGTGCGGACCAACGTAGAACGATTGGACGTATATTAACTATTTACTATATTACAGTTTATTATTATTAATCGGTAAGAACTTAGAACTACGATTTAGGATATATCGTAAGACTTAAATCGTGCTTAGAACTATGCGGTGGCGGGAAATATGCAAGACGCAACGATAAGAGTCGACATTCTTATCGTTAGAACCGTGGTTTACGGAAGATCTTTGCTAATTTGCTATAATATAAAATTGTTATATTTGGATTTTGGAATAATTTCAAATATACCCTTTGGTTTATTTAGTAAGTACAAGAAAAACATGATATTTAGGAGTTTCTTTAACGTGTAAAATGTTATTTTCTCAAATGTTGAGGTGATCACACACCAAGACCTATATATCTTGGCCGTACACTACGGTCATTGATTAGATATAAGTACCTATATATATTTTAATCAATGCTACAGTATTATTAATTATCCATGATAAAGTAACTATAAAGTTTACTTCATAATGGTTACATGGTTTGAACAACGTAAGCTTTCAAATGCATGATAAACATCGTGCACGGATTAAAAACTGAGGAGTTCAACTTTTTATCCGTGTTCGAAATGAAGAGAACTGAAAGTGTAATGCAAAATGGATAGTCTGTATTGTTCTTCGCCTCTTCGGTGTACCAACTAAAAATGTCCGATTACATCAAACACGGACGAATAAAACTATAATGTATGGCCGGCCACCTTGAGTCTTGTATTTGAATAGGTACTTTTAGTTTTCACAGCTAGGTAATGCAAGAAAAATTGTTAGGGAGAGGTTGAAAAAAATGTAATATGGTGATAAATAACATAATAACTTATGATATATTATATTTTAATAATCTTAATCAATAATTCGTGGGAAACTTTAAAAAAACTATTCAATTCGTAGATCACGTCGTTTATTTATGACATATTTTCTGATATTTCAGGGGGTTTTAACCCTTATTTTTTAACCCGGTCTTGTTATATATCAAGTATAATTGTTTAATGCTTAATGTTCTTAAATAAATATGCAAGCTCTTGTTTAAAATTTAAATACATGTATGTAATTTATTGCTTTAGTTCAATTTTGAAAATCTAATAACTGGATATACTTAGTGTGTTTTTTTAGTGAATAATAAAGTATGCACCATTTTGTATAGATTTTTGTGTGGTTTAAGTGTAATTACTTCATGTATATTTTATTGTTTTTTTAAGTTTTAGTTTTGCTACATACTAGTATATGTTATGCATACTTTTAATGTAAGTGACATTAATACCTAATACAATAGTACAAATGTATAATACCATATTTAAGAATTGATTAGTTAACAGATTAATTTTAATTTAGACCCATTTCCCTTTAAAGAAACCTTGAAGAAATATAAATTGTTGTGAAATTAATTTAGAAAATGGACATCATTTCTGACATATGTAATTATTTTTTTTTGAAGCGTGTAAAAATAATTTATTTAAATGAGATTCAATTTATCTTCCTAGCATTTAATTCGTTAGCTATGCCTTTGGATAAATTGTGTAGTTTTTTAATTATAGAATTGAATTATAACAAGTATATAGGTACTTGAAAATAGACATGATTTTATTACAGAAGTCAGTAGATCACAAGCAATAAATAAAAAAACAAGCATGTTGTATATAAATATAGTAAAATTAATTTTACTGCTATAGGTAAAATCATAATAAAACATGTTAAATTATTTAGATTACTTGGAAAAGATTAGTGTACAAGATAAAATTATATTATTATTTAATATATCTTATTTTCTACAGAAATCTAATAAAATTTGTTAAGATATAGAAGTTTTAAAAAATGTGGTGAACTAACATTGACCCAAAGAATATTTCATACAGAACTAGTTAAATTAAAATCTAAAGTACACAGAATATCAAATAAAAAAGTATCACTCAAAAAACAATTATCAGTATCAATAGCAAATAAGTTTATTCAAAGCAATATTTATAAAGAATTTAAAGAAAAAGTTAACTACTCTTCGTTTTTATGTGAATGTTAATCCGTCAATTGATAAAGGTGTTTAAAAGCTTCAAAAGACCAACATTAATTGTTTATCAAGAAATATGATTTAAGAAAAATTTATCAATAATTTTCTGTACAACTATTTCACATGGTCTAAATTGATTAAATTATTTATAAACATTAATTTTTTAACGACTACTTGAAGATTACTCATGATCCATAGAATACAAATTAAGAAATGATGATTAATAATTAACTAATTAATAGTTAACTCAATAATACCTTTGCTATTATTTGTATAATAAATTATTATAGTTATTGTAATTACAATGACATTCATGTATCAGGAAAAACTAAAAAGAATAATAAGCAAATTATTTTATACCTACTACATACCTATTAGATAAAATTAAATAACAAAATATCCATTAACAATGTACAGAAGGGTGATATTAAATAATTTACACAATAATGCAGATATTTTTGCTGTATAAAAGAAATATTTAATGTAAAAAAATATTATGCATATTATAATTTAATATTTACAGTTAAATCTAATTTATAATTATTTAAATCCAAGAGAATTTATTTATTAATTAAAAAAATAACAACTTAAAAAAAAATACAGAAGAAAACAATGTATATAAATTTATTAAGATTTGTTTATAAGTTCCATAAGGTAATTTATAATCAAATCCATTAGAGTGGAAGACTCCGTATAAACCTAAAATAAAAATTACAAAATAAGTGAATGTTTGACTTAATTAATAAATTCACTTACTTTTCCAGAAATATTAATTGACACCAAATTCGGTGCTTCAAATGCAATTAACTTCAATTTTGAGACATTAATTCCTGATGTCATTTTAAAATGATCTTCAATTTCAGTATGAATTTTTAGTAAATGGGAATAATGGAACGAAGTATCTTCTGAGACTGCTGATGATATTCTAAGAATTTAAATATTGTAACACTAAATAATTGTTTTAAATATTATAAAAATATAATTAAAATAGCACAGTGTTAATATTTATTCTACAAATACAATATAATTTGATTCAATCAAAGAATTTTTAACAACTAACTTGGATAAAGTTGAACGAAGGAACTTTGGTTCCACAGAACATATTACATCCATTTTACCTTTTGACAGTTCATAATTTAAGAGATAATGATATGACACTTTTTTATTGTACAAGTGTCCTGCATCACCCATTGATATAGCAATGAGCCACAGAACTTGATAAAAGGCAAATTCGTATGGCCGAATCATACAATCAAAATGTTCAGTTAACCACTTGTGCACAGCTAATATAAATGAAGAATTTCCATGAACCATTAATACAGGCATTTCTGAGAGTTTAGTTGTATTATATTTTTCAGTATAATTTGGTGATTTTAATAGAACACCAGAATAAAGTTGAGTATTTGTTTCTGTATTATTAACTTGAATCTGTAAAAATAAAATTAAAAAAAACATTGTTTATTATGATTCAAAATCTATTGATTAACTATTTAGTAATATCTTAAAATTTCCAATTATAAAATAACCAAAGAAACACTGAAAACAGAATTCATAATTTTAATAAATCAAAAACATTAAACAATTTACATAAATTATTAAAAATTAACATATACTCTGGTTTTTAATTTAATCAATCTTTTTTATATAATAATTTATTTGAATTTGCATCATTAATTTAAAATGTACTAGTTTTAAGTTATTTTTGTTTAAATAATAAAATAATATTAAATATAATTTTCATTCATTAAATGCAATGTTAAATAAAACAATTCTAGAGAGAAATGCAATAATTATATTTATTTATTACCTTTAACGCTATACATTCCTCTTGATCTTCTTTTGCCTCAATTTCAACAGACATTTGTGAGGATAGTTGTTTTTGTTTCTTTAAATTTGAAATTAAATATTTTTTCAACTGCTGAGATAAGGAATTTAAATAGGATTTTTTGAATTGTAAATTCCATAGTGGAGATACACAATAAACAGTCCATTTTTTACCAACAAGATCTAAAATAAAATTATATCTAGTTATCCTCAGTTAACTATTCATAAATCATAAGTAATTAAAAAGTTATATTGAGGAATCGGGTATAAGGAGGGTAAAATTAATAATTATTCTTTTGTTGAGATATTTAAAACAATCCTTGATGAAATAGAATGTAATGAAATTCTGCACATCATAAGAAAGTATCTAGAACCCATTTTTTTTTTTAGGTATGTGAAGAAATGTCAATTTAATGTAGTTTATCTTACATATTAATCTAAGATGAACTGAGTATACAATTTAAGCCCCAACAATTTTTGTAAAAGGCCCCCTGAAATGATTTAATATAAATTTAATTTAAGTATAAAAAAAGGGCTCAAATGTTAAAATAAATATAGCATTAAGTCTTAGTATTATTACTATTATTAGGTTTAATTTGTAATAAAGACTTTTAATTGGAATACTAGCTACAAATAAAGAATTGGCCCAAATTAATTTAGGCAGCCATGACAACCTTGACCAGCCTTCCCTTGATTTAATATTTTAACCAATGTTAATATGTAATAACTACTAACTTACCAAGTACATCAGATATTTCTACAACAGCAGTAGTATTGAGAGATAAACCTCTGGATGATTCTAGTATTGATACTGTAATGATGAAAAAAAATTTAAAAATAATATTAGGTAAATATAATTAGTATTTTATAATACTTAAAAATAATGCAAGAAATGGTTTAATTTTAACTTCATTTTCGTATATCAGTAATTTGATGTTTTTAAATTAACATTTTATTTTTAGCATTTAATTACCATACATTCTCATTTTTTTTTTACATTATTGTCGTATTATTAAATAATAAAATAATAATAACAATAATAATTAAATAGTAAGTATAAATTTAGATATTTTTCAAAAGAGTTTAAAAATTAATATTTTTAATTGTTTTTATATATTATGTTTATTTGTAGACAAAAGTTTTAAATATAATAAATACAAAATAAAGGTATAAAGAAAATTACAAACCTTCCGTATCACATATATTGGATTTAATTTCATTACTAAAATTGTTTCCATCTACAAAAATAAAATTATAATTTTCAAAATAATTAATTTATTATAGTAAACAAAGTTCATATCAAATAATAGCTTACCTCCAGTTATACACGATATATCACCAAACTTTTCTGAGCTATCTTCTGGGTCACCTACACAGTATAATAAAAATGATAAGTACATAATATATTACAGTGAAAACAATAGTTGATTAATGATTATTATTTAATATATTAATGTAAATATTATTAAAAATAAATTCAAATTTACTACTTTCACTGGTCAATGACTTAATTAACTACTGTTGGGAATTGATGATAAATCCCATAAATTTATAATAATTATTATTATTAAATTATATTATATTATTAGATATTTATACAATAAATTATTATTATGACTGGACATCCATTAATAAGACTCACATCAGTATACTGAAATTATTCAAGCACAATTAATAAAAAAAGATAACTTAAGCAGAATAATTAAAAATCTAAGTTTACATTTTTTCTTGCAAAATTAAAAACTGCATATACCTTGGTACAAGTTGGTCAAATCACACTAAATACATCATTTGCCAATTTAACTGGTATTAGACATCAATAACCGGAGAATGTCTACAGATACGATATTTACTAATTTTCATTTAAATGACATCAATTACCTCATTGATGTCTTACACCACAACATATACAATATGACGATAAATAATTTGATAAAAACTAATTAAATTAGTGGCATATTAAATAAACATATTACTGGGAAGAGTATTGGTAAAACTTTTGGTAATTCATATAATTTTATTTAGATCTTTTTGGGAACTTAACTTCCAAGTATTAGATGAACAATAATTTAGATATAAATTGAAGGCACTTAAATGAGGCAATTTCAAAAATATAATTTACATAATTGTATAGAATGTAGAATCAATATTTCAAGTATCAGAATGCCTTAAAGTTACAATAATTATAAAAATTAGTTTTTATTCTCAATTAAATATAATGTATGCAAGAATTTGAGATATGATACTAAATCATTTTTAATATAATGTATTAGTGAATCATCTGAAAATACAAACCTTCCACATCAGATGTATCTGATTCAATTCCTTTCACCAAATGGTTTCCATCTACAACAGTGAAATCATAAATAAAATACTTGATTAAACATAATTTTGCGCAATAACTGCGCAAGACTGAATATTTTGAAACTAGACATTTAATTTCAAAACAATCAATTAAATATAGTAAACTAAGTTCATATCAAATAGTAGCTAACCTGCGGTTATACACGATATATCACCAAATGATTCTGGGCAATCCTCTGATGCATCTAAAAATGGTAATAATGAAAATGGTGAGTACCTACTTACAATGAATAATATAAACAATTAGATAAAAATGAATTTAATTTAATGGCATATTATTCACAAAGCATAAGGGAATACTTAACTATTAATAACTTTGAATTCACAAAACATAATTCTAATTCTCAATAGTAACAGAAATATAAGTAAGTATTGCACTTTAAAAAAGTAGGTATTTCATTGAATTCATAAACTAAATACAAGTACAATAATAGTTACAGTTGTTCATAGTTTTCATAAATATATCAACTCACTGTGGACTGCTTATGATTTATTGACTTACTCGATTCAATTGAACTTATGTCTTCGTCTACTTCCATCGTATAAAGTGTTACAAAGGCTATGCACCGACAGAATGAAATCGAACCACCAATGTTAGCTACAGTCTATCTTAGGGCAAAATCATATACTTTTATATGTTATACAATAAATGTATAGTATTGTATGTCTATGGGTAAAACAATTAAAAGTTAAGAATATAAAACACAAAGCTTACAGTGTTGATATTTTGAATTTCAAACGGATAACAGCCAACAGGAAAAATGTGGGACGAGTTCATCATGATAGATGATAAAAAAACCGTATCTAATCGCGTAAGACGTTACGAGTCACGTGCAACATTCTTTCATTTGGACCAATCGCATTGAAGGGATACAAATGCGCGGTAAAAACAAAAACCAAATTAACTATTATTATTATTATTATTCGTATTATTATTTTCTACGGCTAACTACAAAATAGAAGTTGATTATTTAACATTCATGAGCCATAGAATAAGAGAAATAATAAATACATTTTTATTATTATTAAAAGATACAATTATCTTGCTAAACTTAGCACCCCCAGTATTTAATTAGTTGTAATGTGGCGAACCAAGTGACTCTAAAACGCAAAAGTTATCACAATTTTTTAATCAATAAAATGTTTCTTTTAAGAATAAGCAATTAATCTGTTAACAAATGCTAAAATGCAATGTAAAAACAAAATATTGATAATGAATTATAGTGCAGACTAGCAACTAGTGACTCAAAAGAAATATTTCCAAAAAATAAATAATAACAGCACTAATTTTTCAAGAACTAAAAAATACATATAAAATACTAATTCAATAAACGTTTGGAGTCTCTACGATTAATATTTATAGAATAACAAACAAATAACTATTCATTCGTATAGTGTATATCGCCATTCTTTTACACTCATAAAACATTTTTACGAATTTCAGTTAAAAAAAAAAAAATATAATGGCTATAAAGAAAATTTGATTTTAAGTCTTGTATCCTAATCAAATTTTCGAGCCCTAAGTATGAAAATCGAAAGTTTTATAAAAATTTAACCACACAAATATTGCAGAATTTCATAATTATTGTCAGAATAGAATATTTAAACGCTTAAAAAAACATTTTGTGAAATAACAATCACATTATATTTCAATCAAATAAAGGAGCACAAGAACTATGTATAAGTTTTCATGACTTTTTGTCAAACCAAAATAACTTTTTTAAACTCAATCATGTTTTGGTTCTCAAACACAGAATTAAGGATAGCGAAGGGATGTGTAAAATATGAAGAGTAAAAACTAAAATTAATTCCATGCTAAAAATTTTTATTTTCGCGAAAACAAATTAACAATATGGAATATTATAATTTATATACTACATAAGAATAAAAAACCATCTATCGAATTAC
>JAIPRK010000174.1:109014-237241 GCA_025469195.1 Chaitophorus viminalis
TTTTAATATTCATAAAATAAAGTTTTTACATGGTTAATGTGATGGTTGGTGTTGCATTCGAGACACAAGTTTTTGAACATCGGACTAAATACTGAAAAGCTTTAAGACTGCCGCGGACCCCCGACATAAGTATCGCGGACCTCTAGGGGGCCGCGGACCACAGGTTAAGAACCGCTGGACTATAGTAATCCGAGAAACTCTCGCGGGCCATCGAAATTCGAATAACATATATGTTATACTATTATTTTTTTTAAAAATTTTAAAATCCACAGTAATTTTTACAACGAGTTAGCTGTTGAAACTGTAATGTACCAATAAATTATTGGTACATATACATATATTGTAATTTTGGTCCGTAATATGAATATTTTGATTGAGGAAATAACTATAATAATACCTCACATCATATATATTATATATTATTGTAATAAAAATGGTAAACGGCCAAAATTGTATTTTATTTCTTGATGATACACTGTAAATAATGGAGATTTAGTTTAATAAGTATAAGGAACGATATTTATTTGATAGTTCAGCAGTTTTTTTGATGGAAATATAACGTCCGTTTTTGCTTCCGTTATATTAGTATATAATTTATCAGCGGCCGGTGACCCCTGGACTTGGTTCACATATATATTCGATTGAATATAATCAACGATACACGCATAATATTATTGTTCATTATTTAGTTGTATTATTTATCATGAGGTGAGTTATGGTATGACGCATGGCTTCACGTTTTTTTTTTTCTGTTCGCCGACAATATACGCTCTTTTTCCTACCAACAACATCCAAGCGTACCCTTTATTTTCCAATTCGAGCACTGATGAGCAGCAACATTGCAAGTGGTAACCTCCAGAATCTCAGCTATACAGCAGACTCCCCCCCCCCTGAAGTTACGAATAGTGAAAACTATCGATGCTTGGACAGTGGGGTGGTGGTGTTTCATAATAATTTTACTCTCATAAGTATGCCTACATGTGATGCAACACTATCGCGCCCGTTCCACCTTTGGCACGAGAAAAACGCCACACGATTGCATCTATTTTACTTTTTTACCGGCAAAAAAAACACTCTAAAAGACTGTTTAGAATATAAAAAAAATATTAATACATATAAACAAATCTAGAAGGAAACAAGAGAGAAAATTTAAATTATTATATTGCAAACTTGGACAAAATTAAAACGCAATGTAATATCTACACAATAGAATATTTGAAAATATAATTGGGGCCAAAATTATAATTTAATAACAAAATTAGCATTTTAAAATATAATATATTTTTTTTAATAATAAGCCTCAAGCCTAAAACAATTTTCAACCAAGCAGACAATTTCATTATGTTGTCAATCCTGGGGGCCTGTAAAATTGGAAAGGCAAATTATTAAAAGGGCAACACTTACATTGCATTGAGCGGAATCGTGATATGTTTAATAAGAGCGCACTCACGTTACATCCATACGCCTACAAATAGTGTACCTGCATTTTTTCGGTTTCCGTGCCACTTGTTTTGTAGAAAAAAAATCGTGCGCACATACTCAATTGAAATACGTCAAATACGTGAATCGCAGTGAATTGGTCACGAACAATTCATCCCCGGTGGATTTATCGTCAGTCAATTAATTGCGAGTAAAATTAGTCACCATGTCAATTGATCGCCAAATAAAATAATTTTTAATAATTTTGAACAATTTAATAATGGTTTACAATCCAAGATATATATATGTATGTATATATATAATGTAGGTATAATAATGTTGAACAAACAGTAGAAATTTAATATATTTTTTATATATACAAATATATATACATATATATATATATATATATATATATATATTATATAAGTATACATTAAACACAATGGGTGTGTAACGTTTGTTGTAACACTTGTAATCAATTATAGTTATCAAAGACAAAATTATTGTTATGGACTGGTTTTATAACAATTATACGACTTTTGTCGACTCACTACACTTGACTAATATCGGTGTGGTGATAAATCTCAAAATTCAAGGCGATTAAATTTCAAACAACAAAAAATCCATTTTAGTATTTTACTTCAACTATTATTACTCAATACTCATACACCGTACCTACTGTATAATATTTGTAAAGTGTGCTAGCGTGTCTTGGAGTATTGAATATTAAATTGTATTCAATTGTATTTTATTTACAAAACGAAGACATTTTAACACCACTGGGCATTGATGAATTATTTTAAATATACCTGGATTAACCGTCTTGATCGAAGAAATCGAAGCAGATCAGCGGTATTTCTAATCTCACTATGGAATTATTTTAAGTATATTTCTGAAATTATCTCTCGGACACCAACAATTCTGTCGAAGGATGGCATAATGGTTTTGTATCAACTTTAAACGCATCCCATCCAACTAAATGGAAATATATTTATTCGTTTAAACAAGAAGAAAATCTAGTACGATTTCAAATGGGACAACTAATTGCGGGAAATTCAATAAACGTAAATACTGCAAGGACCATGCAGAACGGATTTCCAACGGATGTGAAAACTTTAACAATAGAAGCAAGGTAGATTTTTTAAAAGGAATTGCTCATCATTTTCAATTGCAACATTTATATAAATTTTATAATTATCAATTATTATTTACTTTAATTTTTAATTTTATTTTTACTTGTATCAGATCTAAAATTGTTTATTAAATTATAAAAATATTTGGCGATCAATTAACTTGGCAACTAATTTTACTCGATATTAATTCAGTGGGCGATAAATTCACCGGCGATCAATTGTTCGCGACCAATTAACTGAATACCCAAATGCGTACACCGATCCGCATCGTACACCGCATTATACGCACCAGACTTTATTTTTCAAGTTAGATCGAATTTAAATAAGTTAGATTAATCAAATCCGATCTTAAATCTTTAACTTTAGATCTTTTAGTCTTTCGTCGGGTTGCTGCCGCAAGGTTTTGCCTACAGATACATCCTGCAATACAGACACAGCGGACAAACGGCGGAGAATCTCACGCACATAATAATAATAACGCAGTGTGGCGTGTACCCAATACGGTTTCGTCATATTATTATATTCGGTTCTGTTACTAAAATACTCCAATAAGTATACTGCAGTAGCGCCCCGGTGTGTCGACATTTTTATTTTCCATCAAAAGCCAATTCGTTTACCGTGTGGACGTAATTTTCCCACGTGCCTGCACACTCGTATAGCTGTTGCACGATATTATGATTATTATTTTATATTAAAGCGATTGTAACCCATTTATGATCATTTTCACTATTTTCAAGGACATTATTTTCATATTTTTTTTTTATAAAAATTTAGCATTTTTGGTATCAAATTTTCGGAATTTTTTGGAAAAATATAAGAATCGGCCAATTCATGGAGAGCTACTCAAGTACTTAGAATAAATAAATACGTAGAAGACAAAAATATATGGTTAAGCGTGGACGTCGGTCGGCCGATATGTCGCCAACGTTATTGTTGGTACATAGGAAAATAATTATACCCTGGAGGTCCGGAAAAACATTTTTATTAGACTCCGCAGTTTTAGAATAACCAAACTTCAGTATAACATCAAAACTATTTGACAACTCAATGAGTATTTTGTGGCCAACTGGTATTATCATGTTAGTATTTTATTATTTTTATGCCATTCAGCACAGCACCCCATACATAATATGGTTATAAGACTGCAAAAAAAATATCAGTGCATTATTATACATTCATTATTACAGTTCAACGAAACCATAAAAATACAAAAAACATAGGATCAACGTTGGAAAGCATTGATCACGAATAAAGTAAATGTTGGTGCATTTTTTTACGTCATTTTTCACATTTTTTTATGGTCATTAATTAAATTTTTTAGGCCATAATAGCATTTTTTCTGACATTTTTAGGATATTTTTAGACTGTTAAATTTAGGCGCCCTAATTACAAAATATTAGTATGTATATATTTATAATCAACGGTATCATTGTCGCACGGAAACTTTCGAAAGTGTAAAATCGCGAGATAAAGATAAGACGCTTCGATTACAAAATCACGCGTAGGTACCTATATACACTTTCAGCAGGTTAACTATTTTCACCCACAATTTTATGCCTACAACGATACCAGTATACCACCCCCTCACCGTCCACCGCGTGGGAGCCATGTCAATGATCACATTATATCATTATTCATTGGTTCATTACCGATTTATTTTACTTACACGCGCGCCATTGTCCTTACGATTCGTGTTATTTTTGTTTTCATGAATATTCGCACATAATTGTATCATACATGTGCCTCACACGCTCTGTTCCGCAGTGCGTCGACAACGTGGTTTTTCTGATCCTGAAAATGAAGTCGTCGATGACGTGGCAGAAGTCCAGCTACATTCAAGTAGGCATCGAGTACAATTTATTTATTTATTTATTATATTATATTTATATGCAGAAGCGGTTTGAACATGCAAAATACCGTGACTTTGCACTGGTCAAAATTATTATGAATGAGTGGTAGTCGGTGGGGTAGACATCGTTTATAATATTGATATTAATGCTGTAATATGCAAAATACATTTTTTTTCTACAAACACTGTAATGGATAAATTGTCCACATTTTTCATCCTCGTTGCGCTGCATAAATAAAATATGTAAAAGCCTAAAAATCCACTTTTAAATTATGAGTAAATAATAATGTAATAAGCACTAATAAGTAATAACTCGATCAAACTGATTTTTTTTTTTTTTGGTAAAATATCAAATTTTTGCAGTGATGGATGGAATATTTTAGGCTTGCCCAGATCAACTAAAATTGTAAAACCGCCTTTTTAATTATGTACCTAAATTCTGTACAGAGGAGACGATTGACGAGGCACGAACGCGGTCGGGAGAGCTCGTTCGTTGTCACTTGCACCATCAGCCATTTATATACATAATATATATTACAGTAAAAGTACGAATTCCGGTAAAACTTACAATATACGCAAAATAGTTTGATCAAAACCCGAATAATTTTAATAGTTCGAACTTTCATGAACGAGATTTGGTAAATCTTAGGATAAACAATCAGTGTTAGTAAAATCGCGAAATTGTGTGAAATTTTCTCCTTTGCAAAAATCGAAATTATTATTATACCATTATTAAACTACTATTATACTTAGTTAATTTTAATTACAACAAATATATCGTGACAATGTTTATTATTATTACAGATTATGCTTATTTAGACTTATACCTATGTAATTTTGTTTACAATTTACAATACATTTTTATTACCTATTATTAAAAATATTTACTATTGTAATTACTGCTAAATTATGGTGAAACAAGTATATTTTTATTATAACAATATTTTGTTTGTGCAAGCTTGGCTTACAAACACTGTTTGACGTTTGTTTATCCTAAGATTTACCAAATCTCCTTTATAAAAATCCGAACAAAAATCAAAAATAAATTTCCACACAAAAATTACCATCTACAAATCCCTATTAAGGTCTATATGGGCTTATGCAGTCCAAATCTGGGGATGCGCCAAACCATCCCAAATACGTACCTTTCAAACCTTCCAATCCATCACTCTCCGCATTATCTCTTCTACACCATGGTACATATCAAACTTCACACTTCAAAATTACTTCAAAATTGAAACAGTAAATCAATTAGCCACAAAGCATTATAAAAAATTTCATTGTAAATTACAATCTCATTCTAACCCTTTAATTGCTGAACTTGCATCCAACTCTCTTCCTAGTAATCCCCCACGACGTCTAAAGAAAAAGTGGTGTCGTGATCTACTAAAAGACTGATGGTAAACAAACCATTAAAATGTAAATAAATAAAAAAAAATTAATGTTGGGTTCTATCACTGGATGTGGCCTCCCTTTTCAAGTGTTTTATGTTAATATTTATTGTATATTTAAATTTGCTTATTATGCCTTGTTGCATAGATTGTAAATATTCTTTAAAAAAACAAAAAATCCGAAATACTTAAATCATCCGAGGGGCATCGCCCATTTGCGCCAAAAAAAATTAATTAATTTTGGGTATAGCCTATTTGCGCCAAAATAAAAAAGGTTTGTTTTTTCCAACAGCCCATTTACGCCAAATTTACCAGCGTAAACATTTTAAATTAATCACTTGGTTAATTCTTATATTTTAAAGACGTATTTAAAACGTATGTCTGTAACGTATAATAAAGTTATTTTTATAAGTCTATAGATTTTAAATTTTCGTGACATGTAAATAAAATTATATTAAATAATTTGTCATTAATAAATGAAAAATCTTTGTTTTTAGAAGTAATGAAATGTTGTATGATCGTCTAAAGCTCATACAACATAATAAAACTGATATAAAACTTGTTTGTTAATCTTTCGATGCAATAATATACAAAGCCTTAAAATCTATAGACTTATAAAAATAAATGTATTATACGTTACAGACATACGTTTTAAATACGTCTTTAAAATATAAGAATTAACCAAGTCGTTAATTTAAAATGTTTACGTAGGTAAATTTGGCGCAAATGGGCTGTTGGAAAAAACATACCTTTTTTTATTTTGGCGCTAATGGGGAACACTGCATCCCGGCTATTTCGTGTATTCTATTTTACCTATTTTACCGGTATTTGTACTTTTACCGTAACATAATATATACTTTATTTCGTGTACAGCCGATGCACCGGAAAAGATCCGCGCGACCGGTGGCGTAAGAAAATAACACCACAGATTATAATATGAATACAATGACACTGACACGAGTGTGGGTTTTTTCCCAGCTGTAAATCTTTTACGAAAAAAAAGGTCTATGTTCGCAACACAGTATATAATATAAATACTATTTAACGTAATAATATGTAATTACTAATCACATTAACTTTTATTCAAATCATAATTTTCATCCCTTATCGATTGATCGGCCGAGGAAAATATAACATTGACAATATTTATTTCTATCAAATTTTTAAATAATAAAACGGAGTCATAATTTCGTACAACAAGTTGTTATGAAAAGCATTGCAATGAAAATCAAATCATTGTTTTTATAGTTATAGGCTTTGAGCAAATCAAGTTTATTGGAAACTATATGCCTACTACAACTGCAGTAACCGTTTTCAAAGTGTGCTATTGTAATTGATTGGATTGCAATTTTTCTTAGTTGGTTCAAGGACGGAAATACAAATTTGACAATAAGTGTTAAATGTAACACACTCTTCATTATAAATGTACAAAAACTAAGAATCCACAAAAACATCAGTACCTAATATACCGAGATGTTTACCTACTATTATTTTACTGAATGCCACCAGAGACCACCCTGTTATGCACGGAATGTAATAATATTAATAACACATTGCTCTGGTTACCGGTGCGGAGGAGGGTAATAACTAATAACTCCAATATGTACGACAGTTTAAATGTAGATATTTCGTCCCGAACCATATTATTTAATAATAAAAATACTAATCGTTTCGTGGGTGAATATAAATGTAAGACCAGATTCGCATCCCCGATTCTAACACGTCACGTGGTGTTACCTCCCGGTTCCGCCATTGCGTAGTATTCGAGATGAAACATAAACGAATTGATTTTGTAGATTACGTTGTTCTTGAACGCAGTTAATCAATATCAACCGAACGTGAACGTGCTCGGCTTCTACGAAATCAACAGAGGATTATTCGGCTCGGTAAATTAAGAAAAGGATCAAGGGAATCAAACTTTTTTAATAGTAATAATAAGAATAAATGGTCATTTGGCTTTCGTTTCAGATACTATCCTTACTCGTGACATACCTCATAGTTCTCGTGCAACTAAATTCTTCGTTTGCTCCTGCTCCACCAAGTACTGAATTTAATAACACCAAATTACCATAACATGGATGACAATAAGAAAAACTATTTAATTATTATTATTATAACTTTTTATTTAGAATTTCAATTTTCAATTCCTTTATTAAACTTATAAAATAATCACATTTAAAATAAATATTGTGAATAAATAATTAAAATAATTTCATACAAGTGATTTCTTTAGTTAATTTACTAGATAATTTTTATTGATTAATATAAGAACTTACAATGGATTTAATATAATTTGATGGATCTGTTATACGTAAACCTGAAACAAAATACATGATTAATCTACTATTGTACTAAATTAAAAATACAAATTTATAATCTTGAAATATAATATTTCTACTTAATGCAAAATTAATGATTAAGAGATAAAGCATGAATTAGTATTTATAAGTATTATTAGGTATTTAAATGACAAATAATCTTATGTCACAAAATATAATAAGACTACAGCGGTTCTAATTCCTAAACTATGTATAGCAATTTCTAGTTGATGTAGAATCACATGCAAAAAGAGCATAAAACAATTTTATGCACTTTTATTTTTGTTCTATGCAGCCAAAAAATTATCAAAAATCACAAATATTTTTAAATAAAATGAACTAGTAGTATAATATTATTATATTTGTATTAATGTTATATTTTTGGACCTAATTACATTATTAAAAGGAAAAAAATTATAATAATTTACTAAAACATAAAATGCATATCTTACGTGCAACATCACAAAATTCTTCAAACGAGGCACAAGGTAAAAAGTCTTCACTAAAAGTAGCCATCATCTTCTCTGATGATTTGAGCAATGTTTCATCATTCTGACGGATATATTCAGCTAAACAAACTGACCAACTTTTATTTTCAGATTCCTCAACATCCTACAAGTTATAACACAAATATTAGTGTTTAATTATTTAATATAGATTTATTAATAAAATAATTATTAGTCATTCATCATTACCTTAAAATAGTACTCATACATAGTATTGATTAATGCAAAAAACATTAGAGCTGGTTTGTAAGCAGTGTAATCATGAGGAGTCAAAGGCACAGAGCGTACATTAGGTGCTACAGAAGAAACTGTATGGTGAACATGAGCCATTAATATGATTTTATTCAAATGTACTGAATGATGGGATGTTTCCCATGTTGAATATGGAGTTAACATAATAGCCATTGTAAGCCAATATAATGGACCTTCAGTGTCGTACATACTATCAATCAACTGATCTGAAGGTTTTGTTTCTAAATATGTAATTAAATTACGTTCTTCAGTACTGAATCGCCTTGTCCTAAATAAATATATTATAGACTACAATAAATTATATACAAACTAAACAAGACAATGTGAAATCAAACCAATACATACGTGTTCATCACATATAATGACATATGCATGAGGTATGGTACTAGATTCAAATTAGACTGAGGCCCACCACCTCCAGTATCTTCATGGAAGCTCTTTTCTTGGGCAAACCTCAACAATAGAAGTTTAAGGTCATGTACAGTTTGCGTGTAACTTATATCTCTTTGGCCAGTAGCTTCTTGTAAATACGAGTTATGCCTTGCTAAACAATTTGCATAAGCCGATTCAGCAACTGAAGGACCCCACATTGGTAATAAGCCATTACACTTTGTATTGGCATTCTGTAAAGCTGCAGATTCCCATTCATCACGAACCCTCGCAAGTCTATAAAACACAATTATGTAATAAAATAAAACGAAAATTTGTAAATAGTTAATAATATAATTTTTAATTTGATACTAGTAGTAATATACATTTTTAATAATACTCAAAGCTAAGCATTTATTTTATTTATTTGATATTTCAATTATTTATAATTTTTGAAATATGCTTCAAAATAATATAATATTTAATTATTTATTTACTTGTTTTTTTTTTCTTATATACAATTATGTAATAAAAATAAAATATTAAGTAATGGGTGTTATACTATAATATTACTAATCAGTGTACTTAATGCATATTAATAAATAATAAAACATTTTAACAAAGTAATATATATATATTAAATTTTCAAAACATGTATTAGATTATACTATTAATTTTAAATTGGATATACATTTAATGTATGTTTAAATAAGAAATATAATAATTTCTCATAAGAAATAACTGGTCTGATTAATGACAGTTTAATTTCAATAATACTGATGTTAAACTAATATCTAATTTAATGTATTTTGAATTTAAAATTGTTTGAACAATCAGTTGAATGTTTTTCAAGCATTTTAAAATTTCGATAGAAAAAAGTTTATGCTAAAAGATATATTATATATTTTAATTGATAATTAAATATACTGCTTACCTAACCGCAGCCATATGGCAGTCAAAATGTACTACATTGAAATGTGTTACAGTACTGTAACCAATGGTTTTACGAGCTTTGACTTCATGTTCTTCAATTACACACCTCTTGGTAAAAGTGTAAATACCTAATACTTTGGTAGGTTGGAACTTATAACCTTCACGACAAATAACACAAACTAGTCCAGTCTCTTCTCCTAAATCTTCAACTTGTTGCAACAATGAAGTCTCAGCAGTTACTTGTCCTTTTTCATTAGTACGCATTCCTAATTGGCCTAGTTGTTTTTGACGCATAGCCATTGCTAACCTTTTCTTCTCAGCTTTAGTTTGTTCTCGGACTTGTTCAATTTTTTCTGCCATTTTAGTATTGGTTTTTAAAGCTTCTAATAAATTTTCTGCAAGAGATCCAACATGTTCATCTGATGACACTTGCTCTAAGCAATGTACAGTTTGAATACATTCATCAGAAACAGCAGTCTAAAAAAATATTTTAAAAGAAATAATCAAAATTCAATAAAAAAAAACTAGAAAAATACAATTAAAAACACATTTACTATACACTATGAAGTAGAATAAGAAAATAAGAATTTAGTATAGCAAAGTAACATACTTGAGTTGGTTCATGACCATTAGCTAATCCAGTCCAAAATCGTAATATATATTTTAATGAAGGTTTAGATATAAATTCCTTCCATTCATCTTTATCACTATTCTTATTTAAAGTTGATTTTACAGTAGGTGCATGACGCTATATAATACAAAGTAAATAATAAATATTAAACAATACATAGAAAAATATCTAAATTATAACATATCATTTGACTTACTGATATATATTGAGTAACATTATTAATAACACCAAGGGAAAGTATATAATCTTTTAGTGTATTTCCCAGCGAATTATTTTCTATGCCATAGGTCAAATCACAAAACAAATTCATCTAAATATATTAAAATAATTTTCAATTTATAATGCTGTTAAAATATATGAATATTTAACTATATGTAATCAATTTCAATACTTACCATTTGTTCGTCTTGAGCGGAATGGATATCATCAAACTTTTCAAAATCAGAAATAACAGAAGCAAAATGATCCATAAGAATAATCATTTTAGCTTTATTGTTGTAAGTAAGAGCAGCTAAGACACGAGTTAAATGCTGAACAATTGTATACCGAGCATTTGAAGCACAGTGTAAAAGGTAACGAATATGGTCATCGGGGCCAAACGTCTCTGATAGTTGAGCAAACTCTTCTGGATTTTGAGAAGTAGCTTTTGAGAGTATTGTTTCTAAAATCTATTTTTTATTTTTTCATTAAAAAAAAATATAATTTGATATTGTTTTAATTTTAACTTACGTCAAGAGTTTGTTCAGTTAGAGCAGTATTTGATAAACCATCTGCTTCATTACTTAAACATAGCTCAAGTGTACTAAGTAATATTGGTATGGATCCTAATTTAGGATCAGTTAATACTTCTTGATTATGTTTTACTCGAACACAAAGACCGAGTAGTTTAAGTAGCACTTGTAGAAGTGGACGTGACCTTGATAAATCTTCTATTGTTGATAATCGATTTAATATAACTTCTAACCCACGACACTCAGCCATAACATTAGCCATTTTATAAACTTCTTCATAATTAACTTCTGTATCAGATTTAGCATCTAATGTTTCAATAAATTCTTCTGTGGCATCTCCTAATAATCCTCTCATGCGATAAACAATATGCATAGCCTCGCCACCTTCTGGTAACCAGATCTTTTTGAATACCTAATATAAATTCATAAATACATGATATAGTGTTTGAAATATAAATATAAATACTGAATAGTACTATAGCTGTATACTATGAAACCTTTACTTTAATAATAGTTGAGCGACAATAGTTTATACTCTACGCTAATAAAAATACTAAATACAATGATTTACCTCTTTGACTGGCAAATCCAAGCTTATGATTTTATTGTTGACCAAAAGTTCCATACCATTATCATCCTCAAGTAAAGCAACTAATTCACAATCTTGACAAATCTTATTTTTCACATCTCTCATCAAAGGACCAAGACCTGATTCAGTACTGCTGTATGGATTACCCAACATACGACCCTATAAAACAATTATTTAAAATATTTTTTATTCCATTAATAATTAGTTATACGTGTAACACATGAATAGTTTAAGATATATATTAAAACACTGTAATGGTATATTATTTATTATTATTTAAGGTTAAAGAATAGACATTTACTTGCAAAAAATCTTCTTGCTGAGGATCTTTATCTAAATTCATGTAAAATTCACCAACATCATTTTCTTCAGGATAAATGATAGAACACAATCTTTCGAAGACAAAAACTGGAGTACGTACATCCTGTGGATCACATTTTTCTACAGTTTCTACACAAATTGCCATAAACGCTTTAGATTCTGCTTCAGTTCCACATGTCATCTCTTCAAGAAGATCCAAAAGCTGAGATTGAGTTTCATCAATTAAACGTGTTCTTTGAACAACCAAACGACGAAGGGAGAGATATCCGTTCAAAATAGCCCCAACAAGTCTTCCTTTATATTGTTGTTTTATACTCTCAACTTCCAAAAATGATGCCAATAATCCAGTTAAACTTTTCAAAACAAAACCTTGAGCTAAATCTGAAGTTAATGTAGTTTCTTCTAAATAATGCAGATGTTGGATTTCCTTAGTGATTATATCAGAAATCATTATAAGTACTCCTCGCAAAGCTAAGTACTGCTTCCAGGGAGTTTGTTGAATTAAACTTTGATATAGAGCTAAAAATTCAGCACAGTTTTCTCCTGCACTTCCAAGTTCTGTTAAAAATCCAGTTAATAGATCTAAAATCTGTAAACATACATATTGGTCAATAGTTAAGAAACATATCATTCAATAATTAAATAAAAATTATACTTCTTTTTTCCTTTCTGGTACTTGAGCAATACCCTCAAATATAGCACATGCTACCTGCCTTAACAACCTTGTACTCGAACAGAATAAGAAATGTTTTAACCAAGAAGATTCTGTTAAATGGAATGGCTTAGCAATATCTCTTAAAGAATACAATCGCCATTTCTTGAAATATTTAGAAGCCAAATAATACTGTCTAATTTCATTCTACAAAATAACAAACGTAATTTTAATTAATTTTGTATCAATATTATTTATAAATATAGTAGATGTAAGTTTTGGTTTTATTTTTTTTTTTATAGAAAAAATATTATGTATTACAATATTATATATTGACTTATATAATATTATAAATAATATATCACAATAAACCAAATTATGATTTCACCAATTACTATAAATTTAACTTTATTTATCATTATAATTTATTGTCATTTATCAATTATCTTATAATTAATGTTTTAATTAAAATTGTTTTTCATACTAAGATAAAACTTTAAATTTAAAGAAATATATTAAGCAATTGAATAAAATATTAAAATTATTAAAAACTTAAAATTAAATTTTAATTTATCTTTGAAAAATAAAAAATTACCTTTGATTTAGGTTTTTTAACTGGGACATCTGGGATTTTTTTTTGAAGTCTTTGTCGCCATGCATTAAACATGTGTTCAGGACTTTGTTTAGCCCATTTTCTAAAATCAACCATTAAGTGATCGGACATTTGAATAGTGGACAAGCTTTCTGTAGATTTATCCTAGAGGAAAAAAAAACAACAATTATTAAAATAAATATGGTCATATTTAATAATAGGATATTTTATTGTTTATGAACTTTAAGACTGTTTATTTATGTATATAAATATACTAAGAAATACCAAAATTATATTAATATAATTTGTAATAATTTAGGAATAAAAATTATGGGTTGATATAATTTCAAGTAAGTATTATTAAAAGTTTATTTCATTTATATAAACAATTAAAATTATAAATCTTTAACTTTAAAAGCAATTTTTAATGGCAAAATATTTAAATAAAGTACTTAAGTGCTATGTAATCTGTTTCAATAATTAAAATATTTTAAATATGACATTCAATAGATTAAAAGTGTTTAAAATAACAGAATAACTTTTTTTACTTAAGCCAGATCAAATGTCCTATTTAATAAAATAGTTTAGTTTGATTATATTGTTCAACATGAATAAACATATATAGCTTGAGCTCTATTATCACTCTGAGCCTTCATTAAGTATTAATGTCATTAGATATTACAATCTACCTGTGTTTTAAAATAACGTCATTATGAATATAAATGTGTAAGAAAGAAGACAATCGCCCACCATAGACTGTGAAATAAAATTTCTCTAATTCATCAATATCACCTTGTCAAAATGAAAAAAAAAAACTAAGATTTTACTTCCTCCAACTGTTTTAGCCTTCATGCCAACAATGAAACCAACAACAACATATTTTCTATACCTTTAATCAGCTCTATAGACCACCCCAACAAAGATCATGATGTGGTGTTTCAAGCACCTCCTATACACATCAATAACATTTCAACTTCTTGGCATTCAATTTAGTCCTAACTAAGATCACAGGTCCAAACGGTTTTATCAATAAATTATTGCAGTAATATCTTAGTGTATAACCTGCAGGCCAACTTAATTATAACAATATTGTGAAAAACTTAGAAGAAACTTCTCTTTGCATATACAGGATTGTCATTAGAAACCTTCATTATTCCACCTTAAATTTCCTGAAATTATTTCTGCTCTAGCCAACACTCAGTCAAACACATATTTAACAATGAATCGAAAGCAAAAATTCCTTTTCCACCATTTTTTATGACAAGATAATAACATGGGTTTACATGACATCACATTTATACATAACACAAAAGATTTAATTAAAAAACCACATATTATACAGAGACGAAACCTCCAATGTCACAATTACCAAACATAAGGACCTACATATAACTATTGCAACCATGAGTTTTACAGTGTGATATGTGGGGGAATCATCATATAAATGAGTGTTGATTACACTAAATACCATAACAATCCTGCTAAATCCCTCTGCACCAATGAACACATGACAAACTTCAAGGGGTGTCCAAAATTCAAGTCAGCTTTCAAAACCCTGTTCCAAAGGTCCCATCATACTAAATTCCCGATTTTAATATTCAATCCAAAACCTATTCATACACAGAAGCACCAACAACTAATATTTCCGATACTTTGTTGCATATAATTTGAAATCTAAATTTACTTATCAATTTTTTAATTCTCCTTCTCTCCTTACCTTTAAACACTTTTTTCACAAAAAACACAATATTTTCACCTTACCTCTACATTTCTGTACAACAATACTTCATTATACATCATAATCTTATCCATTTCCACTACCTACCCATTACTCCATAATTAATTGTACTATATTTTAAATTGTATTTCATATCAACATATTTAATGCTCAATTTATCATCATACAAACACATGGGCCACAGGGTGACCAGTCAAAATATCTCTCGTGAAAAATGTATCAGAAAGAAGTATCTAAACAGAACATCTATAAATTTACATTTTAATTTGTAAGACATGTTTCAACATTGCTTAAGATTCTGAAAGTGTATAAAGAAGCAAAGAATTTTTCAGTAATAATATTTCATAATATATCTTCAGAATTATCTAAAGAGGATATTATTTTTCATACTTGTAATAAGTTATGTTTAAATAATTTTCTTAACACATATTACACAAGTACAATAAATTGGTGATTGTATATTGCTCCTTATCACCAAATTACACAGTACGTCGAGTAATAAAACTTATAAAACTAATATGCTAGGATAGTCGAACCTTTTAATTTTTTTTAAATGTTTACCATTTCAATATTATAATCAGATTTATATTCATTCGTACTTCATGTTATAACATGAAATAATAAAGATATTTTATTTAGATACTTCTTTCTGATACATATTTCATGGGAGATATTTTTTCCAGAGATATTTTTACTGGAGATATTATTTCGGAAATATTTTGTCCTGGAACGGGGCCACAGACCACAATATTGTTATTTATATCTGCGACCTCATATGTAATTCCTTTCGTGTGATTTTATTTATGTATTTTAAAAACTATTACCAACATATTAATAATCATACTAATTTTATAATATATTGCAATTATTGAACTAAAATAGTATTTACTGATAACTCTTAAAAATAAAAAATAAAAATAAAGGTAGTTAAATATCATTACTAAAAATATTATATTAGGTTATTAATTATTTTTAAAACTAAGTATTAAATAATTAAAATCACATTTTATATTATTTATTACCTTGTTTACTTTAGCTGTTGAAGCTGGTGGTTTAATAATATTACGCATCATTTTTAGACATGGTAATGTTATGTAAGTAACAATAGCTGATGACTGAAATTCTTTGCAAGTCATAAAGAATAGTTGCATTACACATTTGGCTTTTTGTTCCCAACATGAATCTTCTTTATATAACATTGTTGCAAGTAAAGATATCTCTGGTCTAACAGCAAAGGCTAAGTCAGCATTTGCTATCGGGCCTCGAATTGTAAGTGATATTCTTTGACTCAACAATCCACATAAATCTTCAGTAGCTTTTTGATTATCTTGTATTAAAATACATAATAAATTTCTTACTTCTTCTTGAGTCTAAAATTCCAAAATACAATTAATGAATATAATATATATATATATATATATATATATATAAACTATTACTTGAACTGAGCCTTTTCTGATATTATTCTCGACAAGTTCTTGAATGAGTCCTTGTTGCAATAATATTTTACGCAGTGTCATATTTGTAGCAAGAGCACGTAGCATGACAAAACAATGTTCAAGAGCTGCTGTTATACATCCATAACAACTTGTGTTAGGTAAAGAGCATGCTGATGGTATATTTTGAGAAATTGATAAAGATGTAAAAGAATCAGAAACTGAAAGAGAACTAAAACTGCCATTAAACCGAGTCGTTGATTTAGCTTGACCCAATTGTCTTTGATCATATGCTATTAACTCTTTACGGCTAGCCAATACTTTCTGAAAGTATATAAATATTAAAAATGCAAATTTACTGAAACAATGAATTAAATCAAAATCATAACTCAATATTTACTTGTACAATACGGCTGAGATCTTCAAAAGTATTACGGCATTCAGAGCCATACTTTTGAGCTAATAATTGAATAGATCTATTGACTTGATGTACAGGTCCAGAAGAAATGTTATTATTCATAGCTCCATTAACAACTGCTGCAAATCCTGAGACAGGAACAACATTTGGACTTTGACTTTCTTCTACATTTGTATTAATAGATTTTTCCAATCGATTTTCCATAACCTTAACTAACATGTTCTAAAACAAATGTTATTTTATTTATTTAGTTTTCAAACTTAAATAAAATCTAAAAATATGTTAAATATTTTACCTCCAAGATAGGTTTTGATGATACCAGTTGTTTGTATAATCTATCAGCTTTTTCCAAATTTGAGTTAATGGAACTCACAGTTTTATTTCTGTCGTCATCATTTTCAATTGGATCAACAGCACAACAAGGCTTAGCAGTCAATACATAATCAAATTTAGCATATTTACAAAATCCACAAGAATGACAAAGGAATGGATCTTTTTCATCGTAATTTATAGCCCTGAATAGAAACAAAACATTAAATAACACTTTAAATGATAAATAATACTTATTAATATTCAACTTACCGGCACTTATGACACTGGAATACATTTTCACCGCAGTTAGAACAAACCCCAGGATTTGCTGGTACTGTAGCACTACATCTTGGACACTGTAAAGTCTCTGATGAAGCATGCAAGTTTTCATAAAAACTAGCATATTCTATTAATAAATTGCATGCAACTATTGGTACAGCGAATTCAACTTTTACTTCAGTTTGCCCAGATGTCAATGTGATTTCTTTTGCTTTGTGCCACATGGCTGGTTTATTTTTAAGTTCTACCACAGCTTGTACATATCGATTGTTGTAAAATATATTCATTGTGCGTACCATTTTTGTACGCTTTAAATCAGTAATACGCAACACAATTTTATTAATTGTATGACTACCCATAAGTTTAACAATTTGGGTAGTAGTGGTAAACTTTGAATCTACCTTAATGGAAGTCAATTTGATATTGCTGAATGGTATTTCAGGGTTATTACAAACCATGCAAGGTTCGCTTTCTAAATAAAACCCTTCTAAATCAACATATTGTGATACTTGAGTATACAAATTAGCATTAGGGTGGCAAGCCAATTTATAATTTTGAGTTCTTAATAATTCAATTGCCTGTTCAACATATTTCGTAGATGTGGCCGCTTTCTGATTGTACTTAAAACTAAAGTATCCTAATAAATCTACAAATTGAGATGCTTTCCTTCCATATGTTGGAAGCTGAGGCCATAAAGCCCACAGTAACTCGAGTAATTTTTCTTGATCTTCATGTTCTGAATTTCTATAAATTGACAATACTAACGCATGAGCTTGCCAACGGATATGTGTAGAATTTGTTTCAAGTAAAAATGTTTTAACAAAACGTGTTAAAATGTCTCTACTTAGTCGCTTATTCATTTCTTTTACTAGTATCATACATTGAGCTTCTTCAAGCATGGTATTCTCCACATCTTCTGCTACTTTAGAAACCTTAGATTTCGATTCTTTTGAAGAAGGAGTTACTGATTGATTTTTAGCACCACAAATAGCATACTGAAGCAAATGTAAAATTGTAGATGATACACCTTCATCTAAAAGACAAGCTGCACGCATCAAATACATTAAAACGGAGTTATCTTTACGACAGTATAGTTGCCAGTTTAGCATACGGCTTGACGCAATATCTACACAAATTTTTACATCTTCCACTATTTCAACAAGTTTATCATATGTCAAATTAAGAGATGTTTGTAGGTTTCGATCGCTAAAAAAGCAAGTAAGTTGGAAATTCTAAAAACAAAAATAAAATACAAATATATACTAATATAAATAATATTGCTGGATAGTAAATGTAAATTAGTTATATAATATACCTTCATACTAGTTGATAAAGCATGCATATCTCTAATCTGACGATATTTATCTTTGTTTCCACAGACAAATAATAGTAACTTTCTTACTTGGCGTTTGATAAATGGACTAATTGTTTTTAAACTCATGAATTCACATAATACAGATAACCATTCCTAATAAATGAAAGGAAAAAAATTTTACTAGTTCAGTCTAAAAATGTATAGTTATATTATACATACTGCTTCAAAGGACAACTGTGACCAACTTTTCTGTACTTGGTATGGCAAACGTAATAGCATTTCAGTTAGAATTATAGGGTAGTTGTGAAAAATATCTTTTGTCTGATTAACTGAATAGGGTTTTAAAAAGAATGGACTCATATCTGGAACTTGAGATGGACCACTTGGTTCTAACAAAACACTAACTACTGTGGCACCATTATCATCATTGTCACTAAAACTAAAACAATGTATCATATATTAAAATTTAAATCAAAAATTAATTTTATCAAAACAATTGTTTAGAAAATTATTACCTAGTCCAATATTCTTGTAAAGCTTTTAATGCTTTTAAGCAACCAGCTATAAATTGAGCATGTTTTAACATGGATGCTGCAGTTTGAGATAAATAAGTAGTATGATCAGATGATGATTTAGAGCTAGATTTAGGTCTTGCTAATAAAACACCTATAAAATTAGAAATTATAAAAATGTTTTTAAAGAAATATAAATTAATTTTGTAATTTACCAATAAAGCGCATTATAATTATAGCTATTTCACGTTGTGAATTTCTTATATGTAAATTAGAATCTTCTAATGTATCACGACAAATATATGATATAAACATTTGCATTAGTTCAGTAAAGTATTCTTTGTCTTTTTCGTTGTTTAAATCCATATCTGCCACGATTGAAGATACAACCTAAAAAATTATATTAAAAATAAATTCTGATCTACATTAATAATTTTAATTTACTTAAGAAAAATAAGTGAAAACAAAAAATAAATAACCCATAATATATTATATGATATACAGTGGATTTATTCAAGGTATGCAATTTGTACAACACCAATACCAAACAAGTAAAATATGTTTACGTGTACTTTATTACAATAGTTTATGTTTTAAGATAAAATTATAGTATAATAATATTTCACATTTAATTATTAAAAGACAGTTTTAATTTCAAGTCGTTAATTTATTTTTCAATGTTTTGCTGTGTGTAAAATCAAACAACATTGCAATAAGAAATATGTATCGCATGGAACGGGTGATATAATACATAGTAAATAGGTTCATAGCAATGCAAGGCATTATTATTTTTTAACTTTTATTACTTCTATATGCTTGCTGTCAGTATTAGATTTTAATAAATTTTGATAGTGACCATTTTGCAGTTTTGTACTCTATACTCTGCACCCTCTGTAACTATTTTTATTTTCAAATTAATTTTTCAATGAACTGTTATAACTTATATTACTGTTAAAATAAACTGTATATTTAATAACTTGATACATTTTAATTTGTTTGAACTTTAATTATACATAGAATAAAGGATCCTATTTATTTTAATAATGAGACTGATAATAGTATAATTATTAGTATAATATATAAATAATATATTTATTTTATTTTTAATACATTAAATTACTCCTAATGATACATTTATTCAATGTACAACTAAAATATTTAACTTTATTTATAGTAAAAATTATATACTTATTATCAATGCAATAAAATAAAAATTGTTTGAATAAATACCACTGATCTTAAATTACAATAATTTATATTATAAAATATATACTATTATCTAATAATCTTACTTGAAAAAATGGTATAGCTCTTGTTCCTCCAAAATCATGAAGATTAGGAATATGGTTAATAAATTTTTCTAACAAGGACAGTCTTAAAGTGTGTAAATTGTTATTAATTTCTAAATCTTGATCATAAGTAATTTCTACATCTAAATCTCCTCTTTCAACTTGACTCTAAAAATATCATACCATATTAATTTCATAAAAGGAAATACATATTAATATTCAATATTATAAATAATAATTAAATACTTACAATTTCTGTTGGTGACGTTCTTAAATTACTACTTCCTGGTACAGTATTTGTATCTTCATCATCAGAACCAGCTGCAGATGCAGTTGTGTCACTCAAATGACCTTGTTGTGTAGATTGTGCTTCAGAGTTTTGACCATTATCGTTATTTTGTGATGATATTTCTTGCAAATTCTAATGAACCAATTATTATTTATTATATATCCTTCCAAGTAATATTATTTTCAATTCAATTATCTTGTACCTGTAATTCAGCTGGTGCATTTAAACCTTGTAATTCCACGAAACCTTGTTGCAAACCTTGCCTAATATTTTGTAGCTCTGCATTATTACCTATTCCCTCATTATCCTACAGATAAAATCATAAAAATAAGTTCATCCAATTTAATAAATAATTTATTTATTAAGTATTTAATGTTTATTACTTGAAGACTTAATGCAATGGCCAATTCTACCATTGCTTCATCATCAGCATCAGGTGGAATAATAAGACCAGGAAATTGAACATTTCCAATTAAAACCTCCATATTTTGTCGAACTTGTTCTTGTGGTTCAACTATATCAGTAATATATTGATCAAATTTTTTTTTTTAAGATAGAATTTAATATTTACTATAACAGAATATAGATAAATTACCTCTTGGATCCAATAAAATAATAGGTTCATCAACTTCATACTGAATATTTTCTGGAGATCCTTGAGGAACTTGCACTTCAATTTCAGGTTCTTTAGATGATTCTTTTACTAAATTAGAATGACATTTATTTACAGCAATTCTAGTGAGAATAATTGAGCAGCCTATTTATAAATTACCTTCAACTGATTCTTTATAAGATATATCCCCACAAACTAAATTCTGTTTATTTTTTCCGAAAACATGTGGTTTTAAAGCTCTTGAAAGTGCTAATTTAGCAGTATAACTAACAGCTACATCTTCACATAATAAGAAATCTAAGTAGTACTTGGATATTGTATTAATCTGAGAATGTTGAAGACTAGTATATTCATAAAATAATAAAGAATGTAGAATTTCAACAAGAGCATATACAACCGCTTCTGTATGTTTAAGACCTAAATATTTAAAAATATAATTAATTTAAAAATAATTGTAAAATAATACTTATTTCTACTAACCCGGTACATAAATAGTGCAGTATGATGGATTTTTAGGTCTATTATAGTATAATGTCCAAAACACAGATATAAGTTTATGGATGAGTAGATAACATCCATTAATTAGTTCAACATTCAAATGTAATTCTGAAAATACATATACAATATATTATTTAAGTTAAATATCATAAAGAAAGCAATTGTGAATTAAATCATAGCATCTTAGATGCTATTATAAAAATGATTATGATAATAAATAAATAATAAACGTAACAATTCATTTTTGTTTTTTTGTAAGCTTGAAGTACAGATTTCTTAACAAAGTCCACATAAATTCACAAAAAAATTTTATTTAATTGAAATTATCGTAAAATAATATAAATCACTTATTATTTTTATACCTACCATTAAATTATATTAACTTTTATTTATCATATTACATCGTGAAATTTTAGATAATAATGTTCCAATTTCTTTAAAAGAGTAAAAACTTGATGAGTTTACTATTAATAGGTTAAAATAAGTTTTCTTTAATATTTTAGATAATATATTTGAACATTTATAAAATCTTTAAAATTTCAACATAAATACAATTTAAAATTAATAAATTAAAAAAAATGATCTAAAACTGAGCAACAATTTTTTTACCATGGGTTAACAATGTCAAATTTACTGAATCACTATAGATTTAAAATGTATTAACTTATTAGTATTAAACAAATAATTTAAAACATTATTTTGAGTAGAACTGAGAAATTATTTTACATTACCTTCATGCAGGGTGAATTCAAATTTGGATAAATTCTGTGGTCTACTAACAGTAATACCTCGAGTAATTAAAACAAGTCTATAGTAAGCTTCAGCATCCATAAATTTATCTTCTAATTCTAAATCATGTAAAGATTGTAGAATATAAGTCAACATAGATTGATCCTATAATATAAATAAAAATTATTGTTATATTGTAGAAATTAGAATTTTCTATTAAGTTTTGATTTACCTTAAAAGTATGGAATTCTGGTTGCAAAACAGCTAGTAATGATTGAGAATGAAGTTGAATACATGCTTGAGTACTATGATTTAGTAATTTTAATGCAATGTTGACAGCTTTAGTTTTATTAGATGAAAACTGTTCTACATCATCATTCAAACAAGAGTTTGATACACTAAAGCTATTTTCTAATACTGATAATAATCCAATGACAAATCTAAAAACAATTATTATCCATAAATATTACATTGATAAAATTATCAATTTTAACTTTAAACATGAAGTTTAAACCATAAATAATAAGAAAAAATATTCAAAAAATTTTATCCTATTCGTTAAAATAATTTACATATCTCTTAAGTACAAATGTAATAATAATAAATACACTATTACAATCTTAATATTTTATAAAGCTAGGAAATAAATTCAATTTTAAACCATGATTATATTTAATAGTTATTTAACAAATAGTTTAGTATTTGAAGACCAAATAAAAGTCATAGTAAATTAAGCAGCAATTACAGAAGGTAAAATTTAAGGTAATTACTAATTACAAAATTTAATATAAAAATGTAGAAATTATTTCAATTAAAATGCTTATTTTCAAATAACAATGAAATATATTACTTGTCTAAATGACTGATGGTAAATCCACTTAAAGGTAATTCTTTCTCTTGGGAATTGAACTGATTAGTAGTAACTACAGTTGTACTAGTTAATGTTGAACCATAGATTGTACCATTATTGATCTCATCTACTTCATCAGGCCACCCAAATGACTCTTTAGTTTTTCCATATCTTTAAAGAAAATATACAATTTATAATATTATGTTATTTACTACTAAAATAAAAAAAATAATAATTTATATATACTAACACTTTAATAGAATCAATCATAGTAACACCTTCAGGATCCCGTGAAGGACCAAACACAATTACTAATTTTTTATCACTTTGAAGGCTTTCTTCTCTGGTTAATGGAAAATCAAACCATCGACTTCGAGTAATAGGTACCAATGGTAATGTGCGTCCTAATACTTCTATATAACCTGGAGCGCGTCCTATATCTTGACTACCCACATTAATTCTAATTCCAGCAATTACCATTGTACCTTCATTGTTAATAACTTCAATACTAAAACGAGGTTTTGTAGACACCACATACATACCTAATAGAATTATTAAATGTATTAAAAACTAAATAATTTTTCAAACTAAATTTTATCATAAAATTAAAATATACATTAATGAATAATACAATAATTTTTTTACTGTCCTTACCATTACTGTTCAGTCTATTTTTTATTTGTTGAGGATTATAAATTTGTAATAGATCATTACCGCCAAATTCAATTTCATTCATTGTTACACAATACTCAAAGAAATCAATTGGAAATGAAGAACTGCTTCCTATAAATTTAAATTTATTATCAAAATATCTATAAAAATCAACAAAGTATACATTTTTATAGAAAATTAAATACCTGTCGATCTTCCAGATTTATTTATTTTTTTCTTCTTCAATTTACAAGATGTTATATGACATGAGGGCTGAATAGATGGTGAAAGCCAAAAATCTACAATTTTATTTGTATTATTTAGGAAAAGTATAATAGTTATATTAATCCTCAATATTATACTTAAAAAGTAATTTATTATAAATTAAACTTAGAAATATTGTTACTAAATAGCTAATAAATCAGTACTGCAATAATTATTATTAATCCATAATTTATGTTAAATATTTCTTCATAATGTAGTATAAAAACAATCTATTTCAATTAAATTATTAAATATTAGAAAGAAAAATGCACTCCAGTAAATTAGTAAGTTTTAATTTATATATAAGAGTGTATGTTCATGAACATAATCTATATAATAAGAACATAAAATAATCACCTGTTTGTTCTTTAGCTGCTAAAAACATACGTAAACTACCATCTTCACATAAAATTATTAAAGTTGTTCTATACTCTTCACTTGACAAAGGATGGCGTACAGCAACCATATCTGTAATCTTGGTTTTAGTTTGAGCCAACTTAATTTCTTGAAGACTAATTACTTCTGGTGTTATCATAAATACAACAGGAGTGTTACCTAAATAAAAAGATTGTTTATTGAAGGATATTTAAATAAATTATTTACAACATTTTAAATTTTAATCTTTAGTTAGAAAATAGAAAAAAAAGTATCATTATTCAAATAACTTATACATTAACCTTAATATAGTTAAACGAACAATAACATTTAATGTTATGCATTTATGAACTTACTTGACTGAAGTATTGCACAAACTAAGCCAGGATGTCCAGGAACTTCAGACCACTGCCACATTGGTTGTGTAGGAGGTACAGAAGTACTTGATTGACTAATGTTACTTTTATTTTTTGCACTTGGACTTGATATTTGTGAATTAATGGCAAAAACTGGATGTAATGTAATAACTCCACCTTCATATCTATCTTCATCTAAAGGTGCAATAAATGTGCGACCTGGAGTCACGTAGCTAAACATTAATAGCGACAATGTATGTGAATAATAAACTGACACACCACCTCCACAAACTTGGCCATTTACATCCTAAAATATAAATATAAGTGGTTTATGAATGAAAAATAAAAAATAAACTTAACATATAATGCATTCTTTAAGATTATAATTGCACTAACACTTATATCTGGATGAACAATATCAATAGTATTGGTCACATAGAATGGACCATGAACAGCTGAACTACTTGAATCCATATCTTGAGTATATATATAACCTCCGGATGATATTAATATCATAGTTGACCTTTCCTAAAAAAAAAAAATAATCTTAAATTATTCATTTACAATTAATACAGACATAAATAAAAAAATGTTAACTATACATCAGTTTGTATAACAAAATTAATATTTAGTTTTTTTTTTTATTAATATTTATATTATAATACATTATTTAAAAACATCTTAGTAATTCACAACATATTTAAATAAAAATTATTAAATAATTAATACTGTAATCATAAAATAACATTTTACCTCGGAACACATAAATGTTACATCCCGTATTTTTCCAGTAGGTACTAGAAAATAATATTGGGGACTTAAAACATCTTTGGATAAATCATATATTTTAACAAATTCAGCTGACACCAAAGCTAAACTAGTTTGTGATCCAGGAAGCCAAATTGATCGAATAATAAAATTTCCAACTTCCAAGGTTGGATGAAGAACAATATGTTCATTAACAGTTCCACTTGTATTAAATGTTAAGATATGACAATCCTAAAAAAAAAAAAAAATGTGGAAATTATAACTAGCCATTAATATTTATATATTTATAGGATTCAATTATTTATAATACCTTTAAACCGCACACAGAAAGAAAGTCTTCATTAACTGGATTTGCAGTAACTGATAAAACAGTGAATGGGATGGAAACAGATGATAACCGCGTTAAAGTTAATTTACGTTTTGAAACATCTGATTGTTTTAACAATGAACTCATTTGTAGTACTGCTATTTTGCCTTTATCATGAGATACAGCGACTAAAAATAAATAAAAATGACAAATATTACAATAAAAGATAATATAATTCATCTTCCATCACCAATTTATAATTTTGGAATTATAAGTAAAATCGATTTCAATTGACTCCCAAAAACAATATAAATTAAGTAAGAAATTGAAAGCAATACTATTGTCTATCTCTGTCTTTTAATCTAACATACAACATAACAAAATAGATAAACTCAATTTTTAGCATCTAGAAGTTGTCTACCGAAATTGAATTGGTCAATTTTAATTAATCACGCTAAGGATTTTGTTTTATATTTATATTTACACTATAATACTTATAATCAATTTCTCACTCAATTTATATAATTTTGATAAATTAGAATCCATTATCTAACATTTTTATTTTTCACAATAAAATAAAATTGTATAATAATAATATTATAAGTTTGTTACTTTTTTTAAATCATAACTCATTTTAGTATCATACTCCAAAAATTGCCTAATACATACAATAAATTTAAGAGTGGAAATACTAGAAATTAATAATATATATTGTATTATTTAAAAATAATAGAAGTAAATAAAATAAATACTTAAGCTTGTGTATTATTAATAGATAATAATAGTGTATATTAGGACCAGTTTCAAAATAAAAATAATAAAAAAAATTATGTAAAAATATATTTATTTACAAAAAATTGGAAATTTTATAGAGATAATTTATTTTAATAGAAGAGATTATTTAAAATGAGTTTTTATTAGACATAAATATGTTAAGAAATATAAACTCTTAGATTATTCTAGATTATTATCTAAAATGCATTGATATGTTATTTTTAAAATCAGTTTGTACATTTAAAATATTATTAAAAAAATAACTATTAAATAAATAACAGATAGTTTGATAATTGATTTTCAAAGAAATATGAAATTCAAAACATGTTACTATCTAAAAAACTTAAAAAAAAAATATGCTAACATTAATAAAAATAGCTTAAACTTTCAAGTGTTATCATATTAAATGAAAATAATTTTTTCAAAATACCTTAGTTCAGCAAAAAAACGATATATTTTTTTTACAAAAATTACTCTACTCAAAAATTGCTAATGAAAATTAAATACTTAATAAATATATGTAATTTAAAGTATAATTACCTAAATGTTGTCTTTTACCATGAAGAGATGACAAACAACACATGGCAACGCGGCGTATCATATGAGCAGAAAGAAGCTGCCGAATAGTTTGGCCTTGGTCTCCACTAAAGTTCATTTTTACATTTTCAAAAGCACCTTCTTGAGATCCCATTGTAGGCAACTGAAAATAACATTTATAATGTGTATCAATTTTAATTAGTAAAAAGATATAATCTTAATTTTAGAAAATGTAAATACCATTAGGTTGTCCGATACTTCAATTGATTTCTCTAATTGTTGTAAATCACTTAATGTATCTAATGCTCTTGTATTACAGCCAATCGCAGAATTTTTTTCGCCAGATTTTATAACTACATTCATTAATTGAGAACAAAGTTCTAATGTTGGCTCAATTATTTGAGAATGGTCCATTATTGTTAACATCAATAAACTCTTATAATTTACTAATAATGAAAAATTATATTAATTATTCAATATAAAAATAATTAAATTAATAAAAAATAAAAACATCATCAATCAATTACCAGAAAGTGAATTCAATACAACAGATTCATAATCTAAACTTCTTGTGCTCATAGTTCTTGGGTCTTGATTATGATTTGCAGCTGAAGATGAGTTGTAAGTATCCATTCTTTCCTGGTCTACAGTGGTGTTTCCACCTTCAATGGAAGCTGTTTTATCTCGCTGACTATTTGCATCTACTATTGAGTTAGGATTTCTTTTGACTAATGCCTATTAAAACATTTATTCTTCTTATAAATATATATACTTAATTAATTAAATAAAAAGTCAGAAATTTTTTAAATTTTCAAAACAAATTAATAATTAAATGATCCATTACCTGACAAAAATTGTTTTCTTTTGCACCACAGTCACAAAAAAAGTTTCCAAATTTAGCATAAGTAACATCATGACCTCGGTGGCATACTTTAGCACATATGCAGCAAACTCCAACACCTTCAATCATCTTACATGTATGACAATGATACCAATGTTGATTCATAAACTCCTTTTGAGTTACAGTAAATGTGCAAAGTCTATAATATAAACTATCTTCGTCCTAAAAAAATAAAAATATATTTATTCATCATAATTCTACTTATTTAATATTTGTTTATTAATACTAACAGAATCTTCATTTAGAGCATCATTATCTCCTCCATCATTACTAGGTAAAAAACCATCTAATTCCATACCATCATAATAATATATAGAAATAGGATCTAATGAAGGAAGAGGCACAGTACTTTCTGTATCATTAGGTTGCAAAGCAGCAATAACATCTGATACATAGTTCATCAAACAACTAGATGCAATTACAACAGGATGATAAATTTTTTTAGAAGTTGTTGGGACATTTATATGATTAACTTTAAGCCAATTCTTAATAGAATCGAGTAATTTCACGCTAGCTTTAAATAACTTTACATGGCCAGTTGGACCACCATAATCTGCTAAACGGACCATCTGAGAAAATATTTTTGAAAATCCATCTCCATTTTCAAAAGCTAATGTATAAGTTACAATTGGTATTAATGTATCCAAAAACCATAATGAAGCATTAGCTTTTAATTCATCATACCTGTTAAATAAATAATAAACACAGATTAAATTTAATTTAATTATAATAACGAGTCTTTTATCAATATTTTTTTTACACTTGTTGGTCCAAAATATAAAATAATAAAAATAATACTTAAATAAAATGCGCTCAAAAAATATAAAAATGGTAGAAAATATAAGAAAATCTATTAGAACACTAGGAAGTCTTTGATTGTATACATCATAATTTACATAATTTTAAAGACAATAATAAATCAACACAATTGAAAAATCTTAACAAAGCCCTAATTATTTAAGTCAATATAATAGCAAATAAATTTAATTGTGATAAAAGAGGATTAATTACATAAATTAATATTATAAACTATTCCCATGAGCAATTTCAAAAAATATCTAATAAGTTTCTTCTACTTTCTTCTAAAATGAGAGTACTAAAATCATCTTATTCAATACTTACGCATCTAATGCAGCAATAATATCAATCATATTCTTTACTAATTCAAAATTTTCATCAGGATCAATTACAAATGAAATATTGTTAGTGAAATGTTTAATTGAATTAGAATGTCTATCATTCAGAAAAACACTTAATTCTCGAGATAAAACATTCGTAGCATCAATCAAATCTTTATCTTTATTCCAACCAACAATAATTCTTTGTAACCAAAGATCCAATCTATTTTTTGGATCAATTGATAATTCAATAATTGTTCGGCATATTATTTTAATATCTAGATGATTATTTGTTTTAACTAAAACGAAAAAGAATTCATTAAAATATTATTAATATGAATATGTTTAATTTTTAACTTACTATAAGAAAATAATCGGTTGGTCAATCGAACTAGTGCTTTAATAAAAACACCAGATGAAATAAATTTTTTTATCGAAATCTCTTCTTCATGATCTTTTACAAAAAATGTTCGTAAAACAGCATATCGAGCAGATGAAAAATCAAAAATCAACTGTTCGATCCAGAAAATACTGTGTATTAAAGCTTTTTCAACTAAATAGTCCCTAACAAAAAAATAATAATACTTAACACAAGTAAATAATCAAATTTAAAAAATAAATCAAACTACAGAAAATTAATATATAATATATTTACGTATTGGTTGTATCATCACGTTTATATTGAACGGCCAATTTCCTTATATTTTTAGTTATAAGTACAGATATAATGATAGCAGGATCATGATCCCCTGGTCCTGGATCTTTTAATTCCTCCAATGTAGGGATAATGTTTTCTAAAAGATATTCTGATGAACAGTCAACAGTCATAGAACTCAAGAGGTTTATAAAATCTAAATGTAATTTAGAGTCTGTACATAGCCTAGATATAAAAAAATAATATACATAATAATAAAATATAAAATACAAGTCTACTGATGTAAATTAAATTATTTCATATTTTTTTTTTTTTTGATATTAAAGTATATAAGTATCAGCATAAGGCTATTATACTTTAACAATTATTTTTAGAAGTCAGTCTCAACTACATGTTAGAATAGAGTGGTGGCAGTTTCTTTTCTCGAAGCAGCCGTCTTGTCCAGAAAACAAAACCCCCAATGACTGTGTGTTTAGACAAAACCGCCTTATTCCATTTGGCCATGACCCCCTTATTTTAAATTATATAAATATATACTTAAACATGTTATCTATTTTACTGCATATAAAATATCCTAATCCTAAATTTATATAAAATATATATATATATATATATATTATCTTACTGTATATTTTCTGTGATGAACACAACGAGTGTATTAAGTAATCGTTTTAATGATGGAGTATTGAAGTTTATCTGCTGGCTGGATATAGAGGATGAATGATGTTTCACAATGTTTTGAATTAAATTTTCAGGTGAAGTCTCTGAACAAGTCTATACAGTAAATAATTAATACTATTAATTGATAAATTTATGGTGATTGATTAATAGCTACATAATAATAAATTTACAAACAAATAATTAAACTTTTAATTGTAAATTAAAAAAAAAGTTCACTATAAAAAAAAAATTTCCAACCTTCAACTGAGGACCAATAGATATTGAATTCCATTTTGCCAAAATAGATACAATTGACGATGGAATTATTTCAAATAATATAGATGGTAAAGTATAAGTAATAGGTGAAAATTCTAAAGATGAATGACTATTAGTCATTGACAAAATTATCTTCAAATTTGTTAAATCTCCAGATGAAAACTGTTGAGATTGGCTCAGGTTGGATATTTGATACAGCAGATTACTCCTATAATTTAAATTTTTTCATTAATAGTCTAATATATCGTTAAATATGATACACTTAAATATGCTATGAATAAATTTAAAAAAATCTACAAAATTAAGATTAAATTTAAAATAAAATAAAAATAAAATTCTTACTTTATGTTGGTAAAAGTCAACATAGCTAATTCAATACAATATGGCATGAGCGTTTGAATAAGTTCAGTATTAGAAGATCTAAAAATTAAAATTACATGAAAAAATATGATAAAAAACATTCAGTTCATGATGATTATTATTAAGTTACTTGGTAATCTCTTCATCTAGTGTATTTCCTGGTCGAGTTTGAATGTAAATTTTTGAAATAACAGCATCAAACAGCATCATATCCAATAATAATGGAAAACGGGTCTTTTTTGCAGCATCTATATTTCAAAAATATAAATTATCAATTTGATTAAAATTTAAATTGATATACTTATAAATAATAAATAAACAATATGTATGGAATATATGTAACCTGCTTTTACTAAGCACATATCAGTTTTTAATCAACTAACTTATGATTTAATATTAAAATCAAATTTGATAGAGGTAATATGATTATACCATCAGTTACCTTACATTTTATTTCTACTAAATAAAATTAATATAAAACCAATTAATAATTTTAGACTGGAAATTAATATCACTAAGATATACATACCAGTTTCACGAAGCTGCTGAATAAAATGAGATTTGGCAATTTGATAATCATAATTTCCCGAGGAAGCTGTATATGCTAATTTGAATAATATATCTCTAGAGATACTACTCTCTGAATTTTCCAAAACACAAAGCTGTTTGTCAACTCCTTCCTATTAATTATGTAATTTATTCAAATTATTTAAGGTTTTTAATCTAATTGATATCATTTAATTGAATAGTATGTCACAATTTTAAATATCTACCTTAAAAAAATGATAATAAATTGTAGAAGTTTGACTAGATATTGACCCCCAAATTAAGAAGTATAATAAATTTGAAGTGTCAAAACCATTAGATTTATCTTCTATCATGTCTTGTAATTTTTGTAGAGGGACAGGTAATGATAATAACAGTCTAAAATAGAATATTACAAATATATGAATTCATATTATAGTTTAAAATTTATTTAAACTATTACTATAATATGTACTTACTTCCAAGTGAGATTAAAACAATATTCAATGCTACATAATGTTAAAGGATTTGAACAGTTTTCCACTGTATTTTTATTCTCACTGTCATCTATTGTTAATCCATTACATAAATTTAAAGTTGTAGTAATATCTAAGAGTGCTTGAATTAATTGTGGATAATTTAACTTTTCTGGATGATTTAGTAAAAGATTAAGAGCCTAAAACATGAAAATATAATATATAATTATTAATTAACTAATAAGAAATAAAAAATATCTAAAGCAAAAGTATTTTATAAAAACAATTAAACCAAGATAAAATAATATTTAATAAAAATATATGATATCATAAAACAAAATATTATATATAATTTATTAATAATTATTTACTTAATATTAATTAGTCTGAATGATATTGGAATAGAGGTTGGACTTAATAGGGAATCATTTATCAATAACATTTTATATTTGGGAGTAATTGTTAATTTTATAAATAAATGGAAATTACATTAGATAGTATTAGAAACTTTACAAATTGAGAAAACCCACAAGGCTAAAAACATAGTAAAAAACATCAAATTAGTGCAGTGTAAATAAGGAATTGAACATAAAACCTGTTCAATTTAGTGTAATAACGCCCCCTAAAATGTTACACAATTTAAGGCATCTCATCCACATGAGTAATCTCAGTCTTGCAAATTACAGCATAGCAAATCTGCATCCGGTAGAATTAATTTTATGTTGTTATTATTAATATTCGCAAACTCTATTTCAACATTGGTTTTTAATGATATTTTTATTGTTATGCGAACAACGAATTTTTTTAAATTATAATACTTGACATATTCATAACTCACTTAAAAATAAAAGTATCGTAAAAAACCAATGTAGATACACAGACAATATATTTTCCTTTAAATTCAATAATATGGCAGATTACCTAATATTAAAGCTAACAACTATCATGGAGACAATATGTGCAGGTGTGACCTCTTAAAGAGAGATTATTTAGTGAAATGTGCTGTTCGTAGTATCTAATTATCTGTACATGCAGGACTTCAATATAATTCAATAAAATAATGTATAAATATTTTGGGGGGAAATTATTGGACATTACTAACAAGTTGTTTTAATTAATTTTATGTTTTATTTTATTAAAATTTTCATCACAAATTTGACATGTACATTTTATCATTTTGACATAAAAGTATTCAATTTAGTATTTAATATTGAATAATATAATCGATTTTCAATATCATGATGAAATATTACAGAAACCACTTCAATATCAATATTTAAAAATATATTGTTTAAAACCCCTAATATTTAACTCAAATTTTAACAAACCAGTCCGTCCAATTTAGGATTATCTGCTTGTATATCTTTCAATAGCTTATAAAAACAAGGAACAACAGCAACCGAATATCCTACACTATCAGATCTTTTACGAAAGTTTTCTTCAATAGAATTATACTGCATATAATTATTTTCGTCAGTTATTTGTACTTTATCACTGTTTGCTTCAAATTCACTTTTGGTGCGCATCAAATTCCATTCAATCTTAAATAATAAAACATACAAATTATAACATACAAAATATTCAATTACTACTGCCTTTTATTTATTTTATAATAGAATTACCTGTGTGAGTAAATATCTAGGTATATCATATAGCGTTCTCACCATATAATCAAAGAAAAGAAGCAATCTACTTAAAGCTAATATATGATTATTGTAAGTAGAGTTTAAGGTCAAATAAGATTTTGCACAGATTATAGTATTACATATAGCCAATAAAATTCCTTTTTTATTAGTTAAAGACATTGAATTGAACCAAAATATTAATAGTTGTGCGTGCTCAATATTCAGATCTGAAATGCAATACAATAATTAACTTTATTCCTTTCAATTTAATTAAAGATTACCTTCAAAATCTTCAATACTATTTGATGAATATTCAATTATAAAGCTTAATGCATTTACTAAGTTATGCCATATGTACATGGATGATTTATCTTTTTCGATTATAGGTTTTTTCATTAAAATCTAAAATAAATTTACATAAATAAATTATATTTTTAAGTATATAACAATAACATTAATAACATTCCATAAAATATAATGTAAAATATTACCAGTCCTAGTATAGCCAAAGTTCTAGGATAAATTTGCAATGGCCATTTTTTACCCACAGTATCTTGAGGAATTTTTACCCCCAATAGTTCAATAAATTCATCTTGTTGTTTTTCTGATAAATAATCTCCAGCAATCAAATTATGAGTGAAAATTCCAATAGAAGATGACACATTTTGATGAGAATTAAGGATTAAAGCTAGAAAAGGTAAAATAATATTGAGATCATAAGGCTCTTAAGTTATTTAAAAATAATTTTCTTTAAAAAATATTAAATATCAAAATAATATTTACATATATCATTATTTACTGGTGCCCAGTCTACTTCTCTTATCAATTTAGCTAATACAACTAGATGATCAGTTTGAATAGTTTTAGACATATACGAGGATACATATTTACATTCGGTATTTAAAAAATATATATCCAATAAATTAAATATCCTTATCATCAGTGCTAAATACTAAAATTCAATTTTCAAAAATAAAAATTAATATTTATTAACTCTTTTATGATATTAACTTAATATTTTATAAAATTATATTTACCGCTTCTGGATCATCAGATCCAGGAACTACTCTATAATTTGATGAATCTAAGAAACTGTTATCTAAATCAACATAATCTGATGCTTGTGTCTTAGAAGATATATTTTCAATTTGTTGATCACCTAAAGTTAGTACTTCTTCGAACCAAGCTCCAAATAAAGATTCATTGTCTTCATCTAATTTAAATTATATTAAAAATAAATAGTTTAGGTTGGGTTAATAAAACACACACATATACATATATGTGTGTGTGTGTGTGTGTGTGAATATGTGTACATAAATTACCTCCTTCTGTAGGTAGTCCACATTCAGGTGTTTCAGGTACATCTATTGACTCTAAGCTTGTGGCACAAACTCCATTAGTCTTCTTTTTGTTTTTATTTAAAATGAGGCATATAATCTATTTAAAATTATTAAAAGCCAATTAATTTACTTATACTATATTATGAAAACAATTATGATATTATGTTAAGAGGATGCCACATCTGCATGTGTTGTCTCCATTATACAAATGAACAACATAGAAAATTTACATTCAGTTGTTCTAACACTGTGTTGTTAGGTTTAATACTAGCATATACTGACCTATTATCAAACATTATCTGTATTTTCATGTCGGTTTTTATGAATATTTTAATTTTTAAGCAAGCTATAAGTATTATTAAATTGTAATATTACACTCATAACTTGCTTGAAAATGAAAATATAGTATAAAACCAAAATAAAAATACAATAATGTTCCTTCCATGTTTGATTATAAGTCAGTTTATACTGTTGTTAAAACTTACAACACAGTATTTGAATTACAGATCGCAAATGTGTATGTTGGATATACGGAGACTATACTGCGAGTGTGGCATCCTCTTAATACTAATAAAAATGCCCAGAGAAAATCAAAAATATGAATTCTTAATTTTGATTATCTAAGAATGATTTATTCATGTGAATTCAAACTAAAGATCTAAGTTATTATACTTTAAATTCTTAAAATGGATTAACATTTTGTCAGCTATAGAAGATAAAACCAAAATAAAAATTGTTATAACAAAATGTACAAAGTAATACAATAATTTGGGCAGGTTAGATTGTGATTAACTATTACAGCTTCACCCTCGGTTCAAAAAAATAATGTACATTATTAATAGAAAGTAAAAATTAAGATACCCACAACAATTAGTAAAGATAACCGTCAGTTATATATTTTTGAAAAAAAAAAAATTATAATCTATTAAATAATATGTATATGAATCCACAATGTATTATATAATAGTATCAGGCTCACATTACTAAACTCTAAAGAATAGTAATTACAAGCATAAATAAAAATAAAAATTATAATTACTTTTCGATGACTAATCGCGGCCAATTGATATAAGAATTTTACCATAGGTGCAGTATGCAAAATTCTTAATAATCTATCACATGCTCTCGTTTCAGCACATATATCTAATGAAGCTGGAATTATTTCCGATTCAAATCCAACAAGTTTCGTAAGTTGATCTGATGCTGATTCTTTTTTAGCATTTTCCAAAAGATCAATTATCATATTAAGCATTTCATTTGCTAAAGCCACTGATAAAACATTAAATGGGCTATAATAAAAACATATAGTAATTGAATTAGTTATTAAAACGTATTAATAAATATTATATATACTAAAGCTAATGTATTATTTATTTTATTTACCATGACATTAATTAATAATCAAAAAGAAAATAGTACAAAATGCTTATCAATTAAATTACATTTTGAACTTTGGAAAAGCCGAATATACATATATTAAAAGTTTTAATATATTTGTAACTAAGGGTTTTGTGGAAACATTCAATATTGACTCAATTTTGCAAAAAAAAAAATACTAACTTCCAAACATAAAAAGACTGACAAGATATTGGTGAAATATTTAGTAATGAAAGTAAAGACAAATCTCTGTTTATATAAATTTTAAATAATTTTCTAGATGAAAATGAGTATAAATAATACATAATACTACTATTGGTTAAAGTAAATGTATATACAGAAAGTAGATACTTCTAAATAGGCACAAACAATTCAAATAAAATTTACAACATAATTACTTCTTTGAGAATGACTTAGATACATCTTTTCCTTTAGTTTTATTGGTAGAAGGGTCTTTAATGATATTCTGTTCATAATTTTTTAACGTAATATCTTGAAGACCATTAATAAGAATCCAAACAACAATCATGTAATAGTTTTGATGTACCTGTATGTTAAAATTACACATCCAGTTACATATAAAATATATAGTAAAAATAAATATAATTATAAATAAAAATACAATTAATATAAAACTTACGGAGTGTGAAAACTTTTTTAATTTACTGGAAACTGTTTGTAAAATAACAAAAGTTTTTTCAATTATCTGTACAGCTTGATTCCACATAACGTCATCTTCAATATTTATAGTATCTACAAGATAAAATATTTTTTTTTTCTAATGTTTTAATAATCTTTTAAATTCAATTAAACCTACCTGTACTAGTTGAGTTCTTATAGTGAGTACCTTGCACAAATAAGGCAAGTTTTAAACAAGCTACCATGATACTAGTAAGTTGTTGTAGACACACAATAGTCAAAGGCTCAAATATTGGTAAGGCTAATGCATTTTCAACAAAAGTTATATCCAAAAGCACATATCTATAACTAACAATAAACTTTTTAATGAATACCATCAATTATGATTTACTACATAAAATAGTATATAAAATGTTTTCTAAATGAAAAAAATGTCAGCTTAAAAAAAATTAGTTTTTTTTATGTAAAATGTAATTTAGAGTTTCAGTTCTGGATGATAATTATTTATAATAAACAAATATTATAAAGGAACTAACAAATAAAAAATGAATTAATTTACTTACGAAAACTTAGCACCAATCAATTCAGAAGAATTTAGAATATTCTTTTCTTTAGCAGAATTTATCTTGATTTCAGTAATATATCTTTTAAGAACCGGAAGTCTAGTGCAGGTTTTAAAAATTACATGGTTTGCTCCCATTTCTTGTAAACTAGATATATTTTTCTCAATTAACATTTTCTATAACAAAAATCAAAAAAAAAAAAAAAGGCACAATAAATAATTATATTAGTAATAAAAATAAGTTAAAAATAAATACCTTAATATCTTTTTCATCTTTTTTTGAAGAATCAGTTAGACAAATTAAACTTCTATCTATTGGTTTAATCATTTTTTCGCCGAATGTTGTGTAAGCCGGTAGTTTTTTACTTACTTTTATTTTTTCTTCTATACATAAGATTAATTAGATAATTTTTTTATTAAAAAATTGTTGATACCAAACATACCTAACGAAGGTGAATCTGATGGCCATTCTTTTATAAAAGCAACAACAGACACAAATTCTGAAGCACTCAATGGCTTTGCAGTACATAATGCTGAGATAGCCGCCAATGCTAAATTTAAATGAGAAGAGTGACTTTCCCAATTATCACTTATTTTTATGTTTTCCATATATGTGAGTAAACATTTTAGAAGAATTTTACATCCATCACTAGCAATAGATAACTCTTTTTTCTCAACTATAAAAAGAAACATAAATTTATTAAACAAATTTGAAATATAATTAAATATGTATTTTTAACATTACATAAAGTACAATGATGTCCAATATAATTTGCAGCTAATGTAACAAAATAGAAATTAAATTTGTTCTCATTGATGTCCAATTCACTTAAATACTTTTCACTAGAACATAACGAAAAGAAAATGATTGAAATATTGTAGTCAATGTGAAAGACAATTTATTCATAGTACCTATACTATGAAATACAGTACTAACCTTTGATCAATAAAATTGAGCAAAGTCAACAAATTGTCTTTAGCATTGGAACCTGTATCGTAAAATACAAATTTTACACATGTCCATTTAGAATAATCAAGCGCCATTTTAGGTGTGTTGTATCCGAAACAACTACACAAATGTTTTCATATTGATTTTAATGCCAATAACCTGTAAGACACATAATTTTTTAGACATTTATAGATAATAAAATACAACAGAAGTCCTTAAGCAAACAATATAATAATGAGCTAATTACAATAACAATAATTATAGTAAAAAACCATACATTTAAAAATTATCTCAACTAAGTAAAAAATTCATGACGTCATTATGAATTGAAATCTTATAAAATCAAAATGACCTGAATCACTTAAAACAGTATGCCCAATCAAACAACATACAAAAATTATTACAAACTATATATAAATATAAGTATGCACTATGCGCGTACCAGTGGTAGGCAGCTAACAAAATGACTAGGCAAGTTAATAATACTACTACGTAGGTATTATCAATGTTTTGTTTAAATTGAAACGAAATGAGTATCAGAGTATACAGCATCTACGCGTAAAAATGTTGAACAAATCCTGTGCGTTACACTTACACATGATTATTGTCTTTCACGCTGTCCGAAACGCTGCGGTTCACATGTTACACAGATCGTAGCACAATATTGATATTTAAGAGCGACGCTATTTTCGTTATAGACCAATAAATAATTCGCACGGTGACGAAAACAGCCGAAATAGACGGGAATTTAGCAAAATCAAGACCAACTGATTTGTGATTTTACACTTCCCTCAACCCTCGACAATCCGGGTATCGGGCTACGGTTCGCACTGTACCACGGTACAAACACAGATTCTATGAATACTAATCCGTGGTATAAATAAAGGACCTGCTGATACGCGACACTACTCATAATAGCTGGTATATATTGGGCTGAGGATTATGCGAAAAAATATCCCGGGTACGGCCATTATTTCCAAACGTTAATCTGCCGCCAAGGGGGTCAAGTCGCGGCTATAGATAATAATATCTTTAATCGAGTGCACAATAGGACGGGTCGACGGGACGACGGGTTCACGAACGGATGGTCCATAGTTACTCTATGGAATGGTCCGACCAACCGGGGACCGAGAGACATCCCGTCCCATGATAACAACACGGAACAATGACGATCGAATGTTCGCCAAAGAGTATCGAACTGGGACGTCGTTCACGTGATATCCGACCGTGTTTTTATTATTGATAATAAATACTGCGATTTAGGTTATGGTACGCGGCTACTTTGAAAAGTTCGGAAACACAAATACTGAATACAATATCGAAATTCAAAACTCTTCAGCTTTCTGCGCTATGCTCGTTGACTGTCAACACCGGCATTGATCGATCTGGCCATGACGTCCTCCGAAACGTTGGAGGTTGCGTTCGTAACGGACGGCACGTCCGGAGCCACGGTATGGGATACGGCCAACGGGACGATGTTAAAAACGTATCGGCACACGGCGTCCGTGGGCCAGAACTGCGTCAGTCTGTTGGGTAACGATTACCTCATTGCCGCGGACAAAGGTCCACTCATACACACTTGGCCGATCAACAGCCAAGAGAGGACACATCAGGTGCGCATGTTATGCGGAGGGAAAATCAATTCACTGGCCGCGAGTCCTGACGGTTTGTACATCGCGGTGGCAATCGGTGAAAAACTACAGGTTTGGCTGGTGAGTAGTCTTGGACGGCCGTCATTGTAACAACGACAACATAGACGCCGCGAGTGGGATTCACTTGCTTTTCAAAAACAAAAAAAATTGAATGATTGTGAAAATATTTATTATTAAAACTATGTATGATTCGTATCGTCTGTCATATAATTTGAAAATAATATTCTACATAAATTACTTAAATAATTTAAGCATTATATAGAAATCAGTATGCCCTGGCGGCGCCTATGAACAACAACAACATTTAACTTCCCATCTTGTAATCTTGTCTGTATAATAATCTATGTGTATGTGCAGATTTTTTGAACAAAGTTCTTTTTATTCAACCTCAAACTTATAATGCCCTATTTTTCATATCAAAATTCTCTAATAAAACAAGAATTACTTTTATCGTTCTATTTGTAGTGATTACTTATCAAATGTTATATTATTAATAAATGTATGTTTTAAACTTTTTTATACCTAATGAAATAATGTTATTTATTTCTACAGGCTTGTTCTGGGAGGTTATTGAAAACTGTCAGTCGGCACTTTCAACCAATAACCATTATTAAGTGGTCTCCAGATGGATCTTTCTTGGCTACTGGTGATTACTTACATTAAGCAATTTGATATTTTAAATTAATATTATATTATAATTATGAATCAAGGTGGCGAAGATGGCCTTGTTTGTGTATGGTCATTGGCAAAATTAATCAACAATTCTCACTCTACCTTGCAACAAACATTTTATACTGGTGACCAAACAGATCAGTCAGCACCTAATTATACATTTTCAGATCATTCTGTAAGAATTACTGGAATATATATAGGCAATTGTACTAGATGTGTTCGCATTTTCACTACTTCAGTTGATAAAACTTGCAAGGTATAATATTATCAATAGTTTTACCATTGATTATAAATACTAGTAAATGTATTAAATATTAATAGCCATAAAATTATTACTTTTAGATTTATGATATATCAACTGGTATTATGTTATTATCAATTGTATTTGATGTAATCCCATCTAGTCTTGCTGTTGATTCTGTAGAAACTGCTGTATATATTGGTACTACTGTTGGACCTATACGATCATTTGATCTTACGTCTCCTCCACGTACCCGTGAATGTTATGTATCTGACAAAGAAAGTGGTGTCAAATTTATTGGCCATACCAAAGCTGTTATTGCTTTAAATGTATCATTATTTGGTGATGTATTAGTATCTGGATCAACTGATTGCACCCTGAGAACTTGGCATATTACAAGTCGTCAGTGTTTACGCACTATTCAACTAAAAGAACCTGTTATTAATATGTTTTTAACTTTAATACCACGCCAATTAACTGCAAATGATTTGGAGCCTAGCATAATATTAAAAAGTTTTAAAAAAACAGATGAACAGGATGATAATTTAATTGAAGTATATTGTCATAATGATCTTTTCGAAGAGGAAAATGATGTTTTTGGGCATGTAGATGATACTACTATACGTGAAGAATTAGAAAAAACAAAAGCTATCAATGCAAGAATCTATGAATTTGCACTTGACTCCATATTAAAAGATAGTGACTCAAATTCAAAAGAGGTATTTATAATATTTTTTGTAGTATTAAAAATGTTTTAATAAATTAAATTAAACAAAGTACTACTGTCATCTATAATAATTGTATTATATTATATATTTACAGGATATTGTGGATATTAATAATTTTTCAATAGTTGATTTTGAATCAAATGGAGGGAAAAATGGATTTGATTTTAATAGTGATGATGAAAATTCATCAAATGTAGAAATAAATGAATATTCCACCACTTCAAAAAAAGCAAAAAGAGGAAAAAAAAGGAAAAGAAGTAAAAAAAATGTTAAGGATGCTAATACCAGTAACATTTACAAGTATTCATAATTATGTAACTTCCATTATTATTTATCTAAATATAACTGTTATATTTATAAATTATATTGAAGACTTTTTTACTAAAAATATTAAACACATTTTATTTATTTAAACAATTTATTAATCCAATTAGACTATTATGAATGTTAAATTTATAAATGCATTTCAAATTTCAAGCAAGAATGAAAAAGTTACTAACCAATAATTAAACTTTTATTTAAGTTGGTCGAAGTTCAAAAATAAGACTTTGTGAATATTTTTGAATTAGGTATCAATAGTGTAATAAATTATAAATCTGAAGAAAAAAACAGAAAATAAAAAGCACTTATCAAATAATGATTTTGATGAAAGTAAACATGTTTTCAAGCTCAAGGGTCTAATATAAACCAAATTTAGGATAATTATTAATTTTAAAATATACACATTCACCATCATGTTAAAATTGGCAACTCCTACTTGGATGCGCCTAGATATCATTATAATTGTTTTTGTCAAGTTAAATTCAAACAATCACAGTGATTTCATGGTTGTGCTCATGTGATTGCTACTAATTATAATAATAGGACAGGGTATCTGAATATTCTAAGTTTAATGGTTTATTATAAATATTATAATTTTTTTTTTCAGTTATTTGTTATTACCTACTAAAATAGTATTAACTACTAAACTATTAAAAGATACAAATAATTATTTAATATATTTTTTTAATGCAATTTTAAACTCAAAATAAATGAAAATATTTTTTGAAAATTATAAAACAATATTCATTGTCTGATTTGACAAATGTATATACATATAAATTATAAATTAACAAGTATTATCTATCAATATACAAATAATAAATAAGTTCATCACTAATAATACAAATATAAAATATTATCACAGAAACAATCTTTTTACAACCCTTTTAAGAACAATTTTTCTTTCCTTAATTTAAATCAAACAATTTTAAATATATAATATTATCACAGAAACTATGTTTTTATAACATAATTAAGAACAATTTTTTTTTTCTTAATTTAAATCAAACAATTTTAAAAGGATTTTATACTTTTGTCAAAGAATATCAATCACTCCGGGGCGGTACTTGTCTAAATTCCATCCACGAAAATACTTTCTTAGGCATTCATTAAAATGACGTTCCAAAAAATCCATCATTAGTTTACATTGAATACTATTAGACTGCTAAAAAAAACTTTTTTTATTGAAGTTATGAAAATATTTATTTTATTACTTACCTGAGATATGTGACGGAATGTACTAAATATTAATCGAAAATCCCTAACAACAGCTTGTACATTTTCATACTTCTTATTTATCATTTTAGTTCTAATTGGCTCAAATAGTTGTATCCTGATGACTGTTTGATAAGTAGTTTCCTTTAAAAAAAATTTTTTTTTTTATGTCATAAAATATTTCTCAGCAATAAAAAAAAAAACACTTACATATAAATCTGGCTCTCTACTAAACTCATCTTCAGGTATAGCTTGCATTTCTCTGATCATCTTTTGAAATTTGTATCGAACTTTTTTGTCTACTTCTCTTGCCAAAAAGTTCCACATTCGGTCTGTGTCATCTGGCAATGGACCTACACTATCTCTGTCTGATATTTTTTCATATACTGGATGTTTATTATTAATTAATCCTTCTTCACTATCCTGTGATGATTGTGTATTATCAGAAGATCTAGTTGCCAATATATTACGGTTAATAGCATTGTTCACTAACTTTTTCGCATCTTTCTGTGCTTCTAACCATTTTTTCTCATCGTCTTCTTTTACTTCTATAAGCTTAGCTTCAGGTTTTGGTTGTGGATTAGCTACAAACTGAGTAGGTGTGAATGGTGCATTGTGAATAGGATATGGGGGTTTCTGGTAGTTATTTTGCCATGGATTGGATGGCTGTTGAAGGTATTGATAATACTGTGGTTGATTCACTCGTACCTGATTGGGATATTGTTGATAAGGTGGTTGATATGGAGGACGATACTGCATTGGACAGTATGGTTGTCGATTTATTGGTGGTGCTTGATATGATGCTTGATAGTTATAATTGTTCATATAATTTTGATTCTGATAATTATAGTTTACATATTGTGCATTATAGTCAGGAGATGGTTGTTGATACGTGGGCTGTTGCACTGGTGGAACAAGAGGTGTTATTGGATTTTGAATTACATGAGTTTCAATTTTATCATTTGGTGAAATTTTTTTCAACTGAGTTATGGTTGATAATGCCTTATTTAACATTCGATCACCATTTTTACTCTTAACTTTAAGGGTTGCATTTGGTTCTTTAGACCGGCAATGTACATTAATATCATTAATCAACTGTTCCATAATTTTATAAGAATGTTTCCACCAATGTTGGTCTACACTAGCATTCATTCCAATCATGTCTATTATGGTGATGCTGAAATTTATAAAAACAGCAACCAATGTGTGCACATTACCTTTATCAATTCGACTGGCATCGACAGATGTTAACAATTGTCTAACAATATTATTTGAATCTACAGTTTGTACCCACATTGGTAAGTCTCGATTCATATCAAGAACATCATCAACAGTCTTACAACCTACCCACAATAATCTTTTAGTTTCTTCAAAGCAAGTGGCAGTTGAGTTGTTCTCAAAATCAAACATCATTGAAGATGGTGAAGGACTTGATGCTGACCGAGATGATACAGATGATAAACTATAAACAAATATTATGCTCTTAATTTCTAAATTTTTACGTATAATTATTGAAGTACTAAATATTAGTTATAAACTAATTATACAATAATTTATTGTATTACCTGCTATTATAATCTTTATAGTTTTTTTGAATAGCCGATCTAATGTTAATAGGTTTATTTGCTGCTGTAAAACAACTTTTTTTGTTTGATTTCTTATGTTTCTTACTATTTATAGCACATCGCATTAGTTTCATATAACCATTTAATGGACGATCTGAAGAAGGCTTATTTGGTAATATATCTTGATCAGACATCATTAAATGATTGTATATGTTCATCATAAACTCTAATCGACCTTTCATGTCGGTAGAAACTACATTTGCATTGTACTTGGTGGTCATGGCTGTTAATTCAATAATTAAATCTATTAACAAATAAAATAATATAATTAAAATTACAAAATCCCTACATTTTTAAAAAATTTTACTATTTTTAAATTATTTGATGAGTTCTTGAAGTAAAAATCAATTAATAACCAGCTGAATGTTATTTTTTATAAAAAGTATTTATAACATTTTTTCAAATTTTTTCTATTTGAGTTTTATTTTTAAATTTGTTTTGATAAAAAGGGTATTTTAAGCTACTAAAATATGTAAGTGCAATTTTGATTAATTTATTATTTTATTTAAATAGTATTTACAAAACTTAAAAATTGTTTAGATAAAATAATTTACTGGTTACGTGCACTCTGCAGATTTAGTTTCTTAAATAATAATTGTTAAACAATTTTATTTTTTGAAAATATAAAAATATTCTGAACATTTATTAGATACCCATTTTATAAAAAAAATGTCCTGTATACGAGTATAACAGCTAATGTTTTTATTGAGTTTTAATCCAGAATGTATGAAATAATTATAATTTTATAAATATTTAAAAATAGGAATAATTTTACAGTATTTGGAAATTTTTTTTTTAACTAATTACATCCAATCAAGTACTTATATGTTACAAACCTGGATATGAATAATCTTTGGAAGATCTATTTGGTCTATAAGATGGTAATATAACCATTTATCAGTTACCCATCTATTTATAGAAGGTAGCAAAATATTCTATAAAACAAACCAACTTAGAATCTTGGACACGTTCTTATGACATGTTTTGGAATTCTACATTTTACTAAAATAATAAGAAGCGAAAACTTATAAATTCAGTTGCTCTTAAATAAACCCATAGGCTATAACTATATAACAATTAAACAGTGTAACATTGTATCGTTTTTAGCAGTGGCGCACATTCCATGTATCATGGTGTCGTAGTCGCGATCCCTTTTGATCGGGGGTGGTTAAATATTGTACACAAAAATTGTTTTATACAGTTTAAAGTTAAAAAGACAGAACTAAAAATAAAGAAACAGTCCAATTTCGATAACTTTTACTACATTTTGAGGTGGGTGGATAAGTGGAATTGAATTCGCGACACATTTTAAAAATACTCTGTGCGCCAGTGGTTTTTATGACATGTTTTCGCATTTAAATACGTTTATCCTATCTGTTATAAGTACTAAGTTACTAGCACCTAGTTACATCAACTATAAACATTAATGCTTAACATATAATAAAGGAAGAAGATAGGTAAAACATTATTTTTGGTGTTAACCGGATTATGGACTTTAAAAGATTATTGATGTAATTAATTTAGTTTGCATAATGTACGTATTTCTAATTGATACTCACCTTTTTAAAATTCGAAGCAACTTTAATGTGGCGAACTTTTAAATTACAATATTTTCATGTTCAATAATGATGTAAAAAATGAATCGTGCTCAAATAGATCTATTTAGTCATGGAATGAATGAAATTTATTACATCCAGGGAATTGATGATATGTGTGAACGATGGTCCAGTCTTTTCGATGGCCAAGTTCAACAAGTTTCATCAGATGACTAAGCAATCGGTGATCCCTGATCAAAGAAATTGTATAAAATATAACAAGCTTATCTCATTTTTTTTTTAAAATAAATGTAACTGTGCTCACGAATTAATATACATTATATACCCACGTCCTATATACATTACATTCTACCTACTTTTGTTAAGACTGTGACTGTTGATATGATATACGCGAAAATACTTTACATAAAATTAAGTGCATATTTATTATTTTTTTTAAAAAATATGGAAAAATAGGACTTTTTGTGGTCAAATGTATTTTAATTTTTACGATATATACTAACATTTTAAAAATTATTGCGTTTACTCTAATCAAAAATCTTGCGGGATCTAGAGAATCCCTCCACATTTTGGTTAAATATTTTAAATATCATCTTTATTTAATAATTTCAATAAATTCATTATGTTTCTTTATTAATTATTAACTTCTAATATTTTAGATTTTGAACGGATCACTCTGAATGTATTGATTTTACAATGATGTATTTTTGTGTCTGAAAACAATTTTTAGAACGGTAAAAATGCTTTGATTTCCTTATACAGCAACTTTTCTGAAAGGGAAGTAAATGTGGATTGTACTTGGGTGAGTCGAGAGTTCAACATTTTTAATATTTTCCAAAAGCACCAGGAAAAACCATAAAATAATTTCGAACAATTTTTTTACCTGTTGTTTAGATAGACATTTTTTTTAAGTCATTATTTTTTTAAAATATTATACTGATTTGTAAGCAACTTATAGACATTTGAAATATTCGATTTTTTTAAAGTTTTTTTTTATAACTCTTGATAAAAAAAATTTGGTGGGTACAAAATACTTGAAAATTTTATAGAAGATTTCACAGAAGTTGTTCTTACTGTCATTCGAAAATTATTGAAATCCATTGGCATAATTTTTTTTCATAAGCGTTTGAACAGCGAATATTGACATAATATTACAAGTGAAATATAACATATAATATATTATATATATAAAGATATACCTATTCTAGACTAATAATTCATCTCCGTTCAGAATCGTTTTTCATATGCAATTATACCTAGCGGCTAGTATTGCAATCAGATTTAAAAAATTCATTATAATGACCTATCCCATAAACGATATGCACTCCGCCCCCTACTGTAGAGCAGAGTGAGGCTCATCCTGTTCTTTTTAATTTACTCGTTTACACGTTACAATGTTACATCATAAAATTAAGAATCTGGAGTTTGATCGTCTAGAATTCTAAATACCTATTCACCATTAATAATAAAATGGGTGCTAGAACTTGTGTACACCATTATAACTTCCAAGTAAAATATTATAGGTAACAGTGTTTACCTACAAACTTCAAAGCTTCTGTAAGTACATGCGAAGTGAACTGTGAGCAGACATTCTTAGGAATACATTCCGCCCGAATACATTACAATGTAATTATTTTTATATATGTAATGATTACCTACATAATATATAAAAATAATATCGCTTTAAGTTTATAACTATTATTGTTTAACTATAGTATCTACTGTCTACCTACATTTATGTATAAGTAAACTGTATACATAAACAATAAACTTATCATTTTTTCTGCTGAATCATAAAGGATTATATTTTATCGTATATTATTATTTACTGACTACTATGGTGTGGTGAAGGTTTTTATTTGACGTCGAAACCTATGACTTTTTGTTGGTGAGTGGGTATTGAGTACGCATCATTATCATTCATCTAAATTATTATTATTAATTTATTACCTACAGATTATAATAGATTAAATATACTTTATATTGTGTGAATTTATTATTAATGGCGAATATTTGATTAATACTTTTACAATAAAATAATACTCCAACTTCGCCTCACAATGGAAGGCAAAACATAATATTACGAGACATTAGAATTATTCGGTCATCTATCGAGTGAAGTAACGTATACCGGTGTTATATATATCTATATACCTACTCATTTTTTAGTGATTAAAAATTTATGTTATGGATTTTTTTGTAACATTTAGTAGTATATAATAGTGGTTTTTGGCTTTTAAGATATCTTTAACACGAGTGGATTGATGTTTAGTGATTGAATAAGCTTATTACTCCAACTTGCGGTTTCTATACACGTATAAAATGGGTACTTTAGTCTTTCGTAGTTCAGAACGCAAATTAGCCTGGATAGATCTCACCACCATAGAGACAAAACTCAAAAGAAGAAGTATCGTCCTAATGCGATTGCATGGTTTTGTATAAGTAGAAAATGTTCTACATCTAAATCTAATACATTTTAACGGAGGTTGCTCACTTTTGAGGAACACTCAAAAACCTGTACATATATAAAGGTCTTATTTCACCATAAGTCAAAGAACCGTAAAAACGTTTTGGTGAAGAAACTACTTTTGTAATTACATCTTGTAAATACACCTACTCATTACTATTTTCGTAAATAAGCTCTTCTTGAATCCGGGTGGGCAATGTGTACCTAGTCGTCAAAATATTTCCTCCTAAATACTAATCATTTCTATATCACTATAACCTCAATTTTATTTCCAAATAAAGTTGATCATCTTACTGGGTCTATGTTTACTCTAAATATAATTTAAGTTTCTAACTTTGACGATGATAATCAATAGGGCTCCGATATATATGTAATAAAAAGTATTGTTTACAATATTGTAGGTATTGTCCTAAAATACATGATAAATACACCCATAAATTTCACAATAGTTACGGGATGAAATTAATGATATTATGTATAAAAGTACAATATTTAATAACATTAGAATATTTGATTAATTTAACGATGGTCAGATGAAATAGATAAAAAACAATGGGATTTAGGTCAAACATATTTTATTAACAATTAATAATCATTGTATCAATAATAGTATGCCTGTATCCCCGTATTGGTAAGGTAACCATTAACCAGAGGGCAATCAGCGATGAATTTCGTAAATGAACTGCCGTCTGCCATATAATATTTCTTATTTGTACTCATGTACATAGTATTAAGGTAGGTGGACTAGATAAGTATAGAAGTATTAAAAGTTGACATAGTTTTGACTAGCCAAAATATAGCCTTCACTTAAGCTATGAGCATGAATGAAACGTCATTAATTGCGTCAATAATCAGGTCAGGTTGTTGACATTTTTTCAACAATAGACGTGATAGACCTTCGAAAATGTCTGAAAATATCTGAAATTTAGATTTACTCGGTTCTTGGTTTGTATAACATTATTATTATCTAGTGTATATTTACTTAAAATTTGGAACCATCCAATGAATATTAAATCGTAAAACTATTTAGTCATAGCCTACAATAGATAATACCTACTTTAAAATTGCCATCGTGTTACTTTACGGCTATTTAAATTACTCAAAAGCAATCGATGATTATATTTTTTCCTACTTTTCGAGTGAAATATCAGTTGCTTTTTATTTCTCATGTAATTTATATACCAATACACTAACCAATTTTTCTTTCTCGCGTTATTTAACTTTACGGAACGTATATTTATCATGATCGTTGCTGAGCCCATCGTGAACAATTAATCGTTCATTATATAAAATAAAATATTTATACATATGATATTTTTATTATGTATTTATGCACCACATACATATATAACACGTGTTTATTGCTATTTCTTCTATTGTACACGTTAGGCACATTACAAAGGTTAATTTATATATTAAAATGTACGATTTAAGTACCTATTGATTCATAAACTACGTATAGCATATTATTATTATTATTATAACATAGTCGCCAGTGTGTGTGTGTGTGTGTGTAACTTATTTTTTTTTCTTCACAGGTCATCTGTGATAAACGAAATCGATAAACAGCGCGTTACTTATGTATCACCATGTTAGGTATATATTATTAAACGTACCTACCTCTGTATAGACGTGTAGTATAGTGTATATAGTAAATCGCGGTGTGCATGTACACAATATACTATACGGCAGCAGACAAACGGGTACCATACCTATACATTAATACGTATATTATGCATGTACAATATACCGCGGTGATTGAATATATATATATATATATATATATATGCCTTTGAAGCCTTTTCCCCCCTTTTTTCTGGGTTAAACGTCTGTAGGTACATACTACAGCGTCCCTAGAGGGGATGCCCTGACCAGAATCCGGTGCCACAGGATAAACGTAATCATAGCACAAAATCTACATATATATATTATATATTATATAGCATATAGATAAGTCATCGCTGGGCGGAGTATATTAGTATGTATTATATTAAAGCGATAACCGCTGTGGCTATAATAATTGGCCTAATTGGGTTTCCGGATGCGTTGCATTTATACAAGTCGCCAAAACATATATTATATTATACTTTACTCACCGCATACAATCCACAACAACAAAATACACGCCGGCCTTTGCGCGCGGCCCCATACATTTGCTTGCCCGGGCCGTGTGGTGCTGTGCTCGACCGACCGTCCAACGTCCCATCGCCACCATCATGTTCACGTCGTCGGTCGCATCGTACGCCGCGGTAACGTTGGTCGCCGTCACAATCGTTTTGAACGCAAACACCGGTAAGCACCGTATATAATATGCAATTGATTTTGGATTTATATAATAATATAATATTGTGTTGTATTCTTGTATTGCATTATTAACTTATGCGTACCGCAGGGCCAGTTATGGTTATAGGTTCTCGCTCGCGGTGAAGAGAACAACTATATATTATTCCAATAATCCAATCGACCTTATATATACATTATATGTGCGATTTGAATGACAATAATTATTATTATTGTAATAGGTGTCTTATTATGAGTACGCCCGATCGTTCATTTTTCAACCGCTTTAAAACAGTCGTATCTATATTGACTAATAACAGTTAAACGATTTTTCTAACTTGAATGTACGTTAAATTTTTTTCTTTGTTCTCTCCGCTTACTTCGCACAGGTATTCAATACTTACCGATAATTTATCCTGCACTCTATGATGTTTTGAGATTTTAAAATAAAATATAAAACGATCGATTTGTACATCAGGTCCGGCTTGCTGTTTTCTGGAATTTCGTTTATAATCAGTGTATATACATGATTTGTGCTATTGTATCAAGGAAAAATACTTGTGCACGTTTTCCAGTCAATTAGAAAATATGAGTATAATAACCTGAAAATTATAAATTTTTATAAGTTTTAAAGTCTAAAATTCCCACTGATAAATCTTCAGTACAGTTAATGCTAATATTAATTATAAAACATAAGAACGGCGAATACAAATTAGTTGAAAGAGCCGAATTTGAAAAATTTTGAAATTGTGTGGTTGACATCCATTCGGTTTTCTAAAACAATTTCGCATTAAAAGACGGACATTTGATTTTTATAAAATTTCTAATAATATATATTTTAATGATAAAAATAAATAGGTAATTAAAGTAATTTATCCAGATCAAAAACAATTTATGTTACATGGTACAAAAATACAATCTAAAATTCTAGAAAAAATATAATGAAAGAGCATATATTAATGACAATGGAAATTCAACAACTATATAGAATATAGTTTTTATCTAAATCTATCTGTATTCTGTAGCAACAACTGTTTAAATGTTCAGATTTTTTTTTACAGTTAACGCAGAAAACAACATACGATGTTACGTATGCAATAGCCATAATGACACGGACTGCGCTCAAGAAAAACTTCCAGATCATTTCAAAATAGATTGTTCAAAGTTAAACGTAGGTGTATCAGAGGAAAGTCGCAAAAATTATACTCTTTGTAGAAAGATTATACAAACAATCGAGCCGGAGGTCAACGGATGTAAGTAAATTGCCAGACTACTAGATTAAACCTTATTTTATGAAGGGGATAACTTGTTTAAATGTAAATGATACCTTACCTAGTGAAAAAATTAAAAATATCATTAAAATTATGAAATAAAAATAGGGGGTATCTACGCAAAATAATATTAAATATGTTCTAAAATGTTATTTAACCTACTTTTAAACGTTATACAAATTATAATAGATACCTAATACTATAATTTATTTATTTATTCCTAAATATAAACATGGAACGCATTGCCCATTATTTATTAAAATATTATTTATTCTTTAAGCATGTGCATTTATAGTTATAAAATAATTAATTAATTAAATATTATAAAACATTTATAACATGGTTGTTATATATAAATCAATAACGTAGACTACTTAACATGACAAAATAAAATACAAAAATAAAAAACTATTGTTTTCATAAAATATATATTTTATATATTTTTCATTATTTTTAAATTTCATGATCAACTTGGTCATATGATAATTTTGAAATACTAGATATTAAGTTGAACTAAGTATATATATATATATATATATATATCATATATGATTTGGTTTGTTGCTAATTAAGTTTCATGTTTCATCACTTACTGCTTTTTATGATTGAATAATTTGGTAACCCAATTAGTTTAGCCTATGTAATAATACGACGTATATATTGTTTTTAACCTATACATTAAGTATACATTATAAGTATAACATGAATTAGTAATAGATGTAATAAAATATATTTATCTGTACTTTATGGACCATTTTTATATTATTGTAAAATAATAATTCTGATTAAATATTATCATAATTATGATCAAACACTGCATACAGACATAGATATCAGCCGTCAGGTATACATAATATTATGTTTAAGAATATTATTTATAAATTCAAAGTTAAAAAACTTAATTGAATTTATAATATTTTTTACTTGTAGTAGTATTATTATTTACCACTTTTAATAGCTTACAATAGTAAGTTCATTAAAATTGATCACATTATAAAATAACTTATATTTCTGCAACCACATAACATTACATTTTGCTGAATAAATATAATTAGATTATATACCTACCAACATAGTTATTATTTATCAACTTTAATTGCAACTTAAATTCTTCATTATACCTCGGAATTCTAAAACATCTGTACGCGTATGACGTTGTAAAATAATAAAAGGGGGAGTTCAGCTCGAGTGCACTGACACAGGTAAACTCCGTTGTGGCACAGAAACGATGCCCAGGCAGCACGTGACGGTACATAATATAATATTGGTTTTATTACCAAGCCTCAATGCAAGTTTTCATACATTCATATCTTTGTGATTTAACTTTATTACTGAATCCTTTAACTTATTTTACCATAATTTTTAAATTGATATTATCGTGGAGAGCCAAATAATCAATCAATATAATCAATCGATAAATTAATGATGTTATGTACTAATGATAAGATTTCGATTTACATTGTTTGAAATCTGCTCATAAATGTATACATATAAAATAGAAATAGCTAAATAATTACTTGTTAAATAACTCATATTGAATTTTTTCGATTTTATTGTCTATTCATATATGTATAAATTATAATAAGCTTAGAACTGTGAAAATATTTTAATAATTTGCGTTTTATAGTAAATTAGAATAATTATTCAATTTACTTCTCTTTAAAATATCAATAATATCAATAGTAAATAATCTAGTTGTGCAGTATATTGATTTGTTTATTTTATGGATACAAAAATTAATATACAATCTATACACTATAATAACCAAGAATTAACTACATACAATTTTAGAACCTCTTCTAACTGAAAAATGGGTACATACAAATCAAAAACACAAGTACTTACATGTAAAACACAAACATTCACCTATTACGTATACTTATAATATAAAAATAGAGAATTAATTATGAAGATGTGCTTATCTGAGAACAAAAATTGCATAGAATATTTTTTATTATTTAATCGTCACGCACAATATTATTCGTTATGTTTGTTACAGTGCCATCAGACCGAAACCGAATTATTAGATCATGTGGTTGGGATGCTTCAAATTACAACAATAAATGCTATCATAGATCAGGATTTGGCGGTAAACAAGATGTATGCACGTGTTCAACAGACTATTGTAATTCAGCGCAAAGGACATACTTAGCATTCGCTATCGTGATGGCAGCGTCGTTGGCTATCCTTATTTTGTAGATAAGCAATTTTAATTTATTTATGGACGCAAGTATTTTGATGACGTCGATAAAAATAAAAATCGATTTAATGGCAAAACATCTATTTTAATAAGAAATTATATTGTAGTATGAAATGTTGAAATCATAAATTAGGTACCATAATATATTTACCTAATTTACTAAATTGTATTTTCCAGATAAATGTAATACATTTTTAGTGTAAGAAATATAATTCTATATCATATACCTAATATAATTGATAATAATTCAGCATCAAAAGACTATTTTATTAGAATTTGTTATATTATAGTAAATATAATATTATATAGGATGTTAAATTTATCGTAATATACTCGATAACAGTTAATATTTTTGTAGTTATTGGTATTTAAAGAAAATATTAGTATTAGATTATATTTATACGATTATACTATACGTACAAAAATATATAATTTAAGGCATATCCAAATGACTGTCAATAACTTAAAATAGTTGATTGGATGATATTAACATACCTACACATATTGTGTTGTAATAACGACAATATTATTTACAATAAAGTATATCGTATATGGCACAACATTTAAAAAATTCATGAAGTATAATTATAAATTAATAATCTATTCTAAGATCTTTGCGACAATTGTAAAAATAATAGAATTGTACCTACTTGAAGTAACTATTTTATAAAATATCCTCATAATAGTATCTATTCAGAGGTAACATCAAGCTTGTGTTTTCATTTTTAAAACGAGTATTTAATACGTCATCATATTGTGCTATATTTTTTTGCTGCACATTATTCTAAAAAAATTTACATTAATATAATAAGTTAATAAGTATATTAATTTTTATTATTTTAAACAAGGTCTTAATTTGATTTTTATGTACCTATACATCGCATTTTAAATGATTAGTGTAATAGTATATGTTTATTGAAATGTACTGCATTAAAATTAATAATTTGACAATATCTAAGTACTTCAAAAAAGAAGAAGAAACAATAACAAAAAAAAAAAACAACAATAACAACAAAAACTAAGTGAAAACGCACGTTGGTCGGTCCAAGGTCAGTTAGTGGTAGGTGTACGCAGAATAGTTTTTAGAGAGGTGCGTGAGCGTCAGTTAGAAACATTGCAGTCTGCAGACACATGCCTATTCGTCCTGTGGCACATTTATGATTTTGTTTTCACGTATACGATTATTTTTCAGTTCTTTAGTGTATAAATAAAAATTTAAAATGAAATCAGTCGCATCAATATTATTGATATGTATAGTTGCTTTTTTTGGATCATGTAAGTAACTGTATTTATTCATTACCTAATTATTTATTTATAACGACTTCGATTTTAAAAATTGACTAAACCATGATCATCATTTACATATAGTATTGTTCTTTCTATCACTGATTTAATCTGTTTTTATTTTAATTCATTAGTTTTAACGATAACAATAATAATAATGATAATATTTTTACTGGATTAGCAAGTTTCATTTTCGTTACAATAACATATAGTGATAGCGACTTTCACTGCGTTTAATCTGATATCGTGAGTATAATAATATGTAAAGGATATATCCTAATATTATATAAATTAAATTTTTTTCGATCCACCTTTCTTTTCTCATAAGCTACTCGTAAAAATATCTTCACAAATACAGCCTTTTTTATACATCGTATAGTGAAATATTTTCATTTATCAAAGTTTTATATTAACATATTTTATAGGTATGAAGTATATTTTACTATCGTTTAATATAGTTTTCTATAACGTTGTATTACAATAATAATATCTTACCTAGTTTCACATGTTTAAAAAAAACCGATTAGGTTAAAACTGTATATCAACTATACGTAATGTTATTACTTGCAACGTAATATACTAAATTGCATTACTGGAACCTCAATTTAAATTCATTGATATCTAAATAAAGAATAATGAGCACATCTGTATTCATCCGACAGCTGAAAAAATCCATCAGTGAACCATGACTCCGCGTGAAAAGTGTACCATAACAGTGTTGTGTTGTAACTCAACTACTCAACCCATGACAGAATGACGACAAGGTCTCGTAGAAGGTTATAAAAATCCCGTGGCTAATTATTATTAATTTTGTTATTATTTGTTCCGCTATTTTTATGGTATTCTCGAACTTATTACGACTTGTAGCATTTTTTTGTACACAACGTGAATAATTGTGGAAACTATAAATTTTATAGCGTAATTATTACTTAATCAGCGTGGAGATGATGTACATTCCCCTAAGACGATACGAAAATAAAATTATTTCCATTTCATACATATATATATATGATACAATAACAAATGTTAAAATCGTCAATAGCCACCAAATAGTAGAACGACTATAACGTATTATTTCCACAGAATACAACATAAAACAATTATTTGAAAAACGAAAATTGGTTACATATTAATAGCTTGATATGCTTGCCAGATGTTAAAATACTGCGGTATGTATCATATAGTATACACTATACTAAAGCGTTTACCTTGATGGCATAAAAAGATAAAACTTAATACACCCATATATAATAATATGCAGAAATGCAGATGCTGGAAGAATATATTCACAAACGGTAATGTCCAAAATACAGAAAAATAGGGACGATGCGTGGAGTTTTAATAATAAATTTTTTCCTAGGATCTTGCATTTTAAAGATATAAATAATGATCATAATCCTGGAAATCAACAAGAATGTAAAGGTCTTATATCAGTTAGTGTTTTTTCCCTAGACCTCTCAACAGCTAGCTACGAAGGCCGTATCGATATATTTGAATATTTTATAAACGTTTAAGTAAACCATTTTTAAAAACTGGATAATCAAAAGTCTCAACATATTTCAAGATATAGATATAGATATATAATAATTAGTCTAATAAATTAGATAAATAGTAATAAATCATCTTATTATAAATGCCAATAAAGCTTATTATATTCAAATATTTTTATTTTATTTTTATTCTTTAAAATATAATCGGCCCCTTTTAAAATAAATTAAAAACAATTTTAAAATCACTTAAAAGAATTAATAGTGACTAAAGTAACAGTTATGATAAGCTAATATGCATTTCTGTAATATGTTACATATAATTACAGTATAGTTATCATATTATAGGTACTTTATTAGATTGTACATTTGTACTGTGGGATACAGCCACTAATTAATTTATACTAACAGCGATATACTAACAACTCTAGTACAGTATGGATATAGAAATATATTATTATTCACTTATTACTTGAAGGTGTATGTAATTACATAAATAAATAATAACTATTAAAATATACTATTGAAAAATAATTAATTATTTATATTGATGATCAAATGATATAAATACTTACTCGTATATAAATAGCTGTAAGCTGTAGCATGCAAGACTATAATTTAAAATTTACTAAAAGTTTGTTCCACGCAATGTATGAACATTAAATAGATCGTTAGGATTAATTTACCCATAACTACTAACTCGTCATTTATTTCCCAATCTCCGTCTCTCTCATTCTTGCAAGCTTTTAACTGTATAATGGCATGTTCCTAGAAAAAAAAATTAAAAATATTAAATACCCAATTTATAGAGCGTTGTTTCAAATTTAATTTCCAGTACTTTTTAAAATGAAATATTAATTAACATCACACCTGAAATTAAGGTCTGTCATGGAACATACTTGTTTAAACTAATGAACGACCAATAGTTTTTTTTTTTTTTACTTAGGCACACAATACATGTACCTAACATATGATTGTATAAATATGAGCGAAATAAACAATCGTGCAAATTATAAAAGTGCTGCTCATTATTATATTATTACTTGATATTTACGTCTATAGTTAACATTTGTTCATTTAAAATAATGATTTATGTAATATTATTTTTTTGTGTTATTTTTACTTTTTTTTTTGATTTTTAAATACAACTCGGCAGCAAAAACTATTAGTTACATTGTCTTGAATACTATTAATAATGATTTAGAAGTTTGTACATTATGATACATTCATTTTACATTTCAATTATATTTTGTCACTTAAATTTGTTAATTTAATAGTTATATAATTTTCTTGTTTTGATCTGGGTCTTAGGAGTGTGTCAAGAGTTTCAAGAGGTTTATTCACTCTTGTTGTAGATACTGTTTGCATTCCATTAAAATATGTTTTATCGTGGTTATTTCTTGTGTGTCACATACTTCACAGACTAGGGGTTCGTCTTTTGACATGAGATATCCATGGGTTAACCTTGACTGTTCGATTCTTAGTCAATTTATAGTGGTTTCGTTATATTTTATACTTTTGTTATTTATTTTATCATATTTTAACTATTGAGATTATAGTTACATTTGTAAGTGATTGTCGATTGTCATGTCAATATATATATACTAGTAGTATTATTTTTAATTATGTATGGAATCTGAATAATATATGATTATACTATATTACTATTACTGTACTACTTCTATTATTATTACTACTATTAATACTATCTGATCTCTACCATTTGTACCACAAATTACGTTAAAAAATCTATTTTGACATCAAATATTTTTTTACTCAATTCATATTATATAAGCCTTATTTAGTATAATTATTACAAAAAAAAAAAATTGTTCACGTCTTTCACCAGATGGGCTGGAAAGGGTTAATGTAATCGGTACTTCAATGAATAATAATTCACAAACTCTATAATTTATATGAACATGTGGCTTACATGTTGTTATTATTATTTTTCTAATGAAATAGAATTATTACATATCTAATTAATTCGTATGATACATGCCATAACTATGAAAAATATGCTTTATAATAGGGGTTGGCAAGTAATTTCTATTGGAGTCCTAAAGATTAAAATAATAAATCAATGAGGTCCCGTAAAAAAACTAAACAGACTGGAATAGTGGAATGGCTCCAACCCTTTCAGGCAATACAAAACAATATAGTTCTGTCCACTCGTTCATAAACTTCCTATTATCGATGTCAGTTTTGTGTTTTTTACCCAACTTACTGACCGAATAATAAGAATAAATAATATAAAACGAAAAACGCACTGTATCCACAGGCGAATGTACACGTACTAAATCATTAACTAACTTGTTATTTAAAAAATACACGGATTATAGATTAATAATATAACTATTTCAATTGATAGCAACGATAAGCAATAAATGTAATTTTACGCCATCGCGATGCATCGGTATATTCGATATTTGATATTGTCGCGACTCGGCCATCGGCCGATAACATCGTAATAAAACCGATTATTACCTACCCGATAAAATATTTGCAATGATCTAAGACATAACTATAATCTGAGTTTGATAAATATTCTCTACTACTAATAATAATATTACAGTAAATAACATAGTGAAGTACAGTTGACAAGGTCCAGAGTTTTGCCTTTCGCGGTCCGCCAGTTACCAACCCCTGCTTTATAACATACCTATCTATTACACTCATAGAACGTGATTTTTTCACGAATAATTGTCCATCGCAAAAAATTAAATAAATATTGGAACAATTTGGTGTGCATAGCTGCAAAACTATGGATATCGTTAACTTAAAAACCGTGAAAATCAATATGACAATAAAGTGAATAATTTCAGTCATAGTTGAGAAATAATTCAAATGATAATAATTTGAGGATCTTTAAGACAATCTTATATTATTTATTATTAAAATTATAGTTCGAAAACAAATAATTTAATATGCAATAAAATAAAACTGAAATTAAATAATATTTACAATAATTGTTATTAAAACCATTTTGAAGATATTAAATTAATAAAATATATATCAATTATATAATATATATATATATATGCACTCTGGAATTTATGTACGACAATTATTACTAATGCGTGTTGTACACAAAATAACATGTCAAAAATAGGGGAGCGTTAAATATTATTTACATATTTAAAACCAAACCGTAGAACTGTCGAAACCATTTCACTAAATGGTTAACTCGAGTAAGGTACACGTAGGTTTGTACTTTATATTGTATAGTATTGTATTTGTATTTACTGTCGATAAAATAACGTGCCTTAAAATATACTTTAAGTATATTTTACTATTACTATATTAGTATTATGCGTACAACTATTACTGGGTACGCAATCTTATTGTGTGTTTTTGAATAACGCAACATGTATATAGTGTTTATAGTTTGTAACCTTGAAGTGCTATAATTATGTGTTTATACGTTTATATACAGAAAAAAACAGTAATAATTAGGTACTATTCGTATAGACTTAAATAATACAACGTTAACAATCCTTTAAAAGCGGCTCAAATGATTTTTGCTTATACTATATTCCTATTTTATAAATGTAACTTTTAGATTTCACCATGTCTTAAGAATTAAAGTCTAAGTGAAACTAGGATAATATATGTATTGTGCAATTTTTCTTTTTACACTTACTTGGCTATAGTAAATCAGTTCCAGGTTTTTCATATTGCGACATTTTTAACTTGAAATAGGACTTAGATAGTTCTAGTTGAGACATTCTTTAATTTAGTCAGTCATTTTTCCGAAATTATATTATATACCTTAATATCTATAATATATTTAGTTAATTATTTTAAAAACTGTTATGCAATCATTTTTACTTTATATTAAAAATAATTTTATGTACTATAATGAAACGTTTGTTTAGCGTTCAAATATTTGGTACCATATTAGATATATGTATCATAATTTTAAAAATCATTATGAAATGCATACCTGAAAAACATTTTATAATTAAAGTGATAATAAGTTTGGAATCGATTCCCAAGCTCAACATTTTAAAATTGTGCGTACAACTAGACAAGACTTATTATTAAACTACAAACATTTTAAAGTTTTCCATGCAACGAAAAAATTATAATATCTATTTTAATTTTACCTTTTTGTTAGGTGATGGATTGAAATGTTACACTTGTGGCTGGTGGAGTAAAAATTGTGGTGACCCATTTATGAAGGATGATTATTTATTAACGGAATGTAATACTCGTGCAATTAACGAATTCAACCACGAACTAGGAAACACCATAAACACAGCAAGTAATGCATTACAAAATTTTGCAAATCAAGTGGGCTTCAACATGAATCAAAACAACAATTTCAATTTACCTACTATTAGTGAAGATTCAGTTGGATGTACTAAGGTCGTGCTCAAACGTATGTATTATATTATTTCTGTACGTATAACAAAAGATCATAATCTCCAAGAATTCTGTTTGATTCATATTAATAATATTGTGTTTTTAAAAGATACGTGCATATTTAATTTAGGTACTTTAACATTATATGGGTGTTGCATTCAAAATAAAATTGTAATTGTTTTAATATAATAGAATATATTTTAATAGACTTTGAATAGGTATACATTAGAGTTGAGTATGTACCTAAATCTACTAACTAACGGGTTCGACTGTTTTGAGAGTTAAGGCCTCTGTATCCATATGACTGTTCTTGGATATTGCACATGATATATTATATATTATATATGATTGACGATTATTATTTATAATTCACTCGTATAGTGCTGTATAAAATATCGACCTCTTTCACGCAGAATCTGATTGTCGAGAGCAATAGTATATTGATTTCATATGTAAAATACCACTAAAGCAATATCACACATCCCTGTAACTCGCGCGATCATGGAGTTTCACCCGACCAAGTAATGTTGCCCTTTTTTATAACTTTAATCATTCTATTGATGGTGTTATAGACGGAGAAGATATTGTACGAGTGGCCCGAGGATGTGTTTACAATAAAGCTGACTTGTGCAAGGGAATGCAGAGACTCGATGACGAGTTGAAAACCCTGAAGTACTGTGGCTCGTGCGATGACGATGGATGCAATGGTGCCCAGACGTTGGAGTCTTCGGTGATCGCAATAGTATTGACTACGGTGGCCACGTGTCTATTTTACAAAATACATTAAGAAATCTAAAAATAATATTTTCACTATCTACTAGTATTTTTACATAAATGTACCTGATATTTTGTTATTTTTCTGAATTATTGGCCTATTCAACTACAAATGGAAATATTTACTTTACTTTCTTTACCCTTTTTTTGTTGTTGTATAATTCTAAAGAATATGTTTACATACATTTAAATATAATTATTGTAATGTTTTTTTTTTTTTCAAAACAAAAATCATATACTAGGAACTAGAAAGTTCTATGGCCTGGTTTTTTGCTGTTGGCTACAAAATAGTTTGGAGAAGTTATAATGCTGAGTTTAACAATACTGTTATTTTTGTTACAAGAATAGTAAAATAAGTGCAATAAAATATTTTTAAGTTTCAAAAACACTAATAATATTGTCTCGTTTAATCGCAAAAATTTTTGTTTTAATATGAATGTTTTTTTTTTACAATCTAAAATGTAATTAAATCAATACTGATACAGTGATGCTTATATTTTTATTGATTGAATATAAATATATGCCTTTAGACCTACATGCCTATTAAGTAGTATTAACTAATAAATCTACCTATTTTCTTGAAATATAAATAATACATATTTTATTTTATTTTTAATTCACCCACACGATAGTATTTTTTTGGTTCCATTGTCAAAATTAACTAAATAAAAATAATCTAGTATTAATATATTAGTGACTACGACATTTCCTGTACTAATTTATTGAGATATTAAGTTATAAATTTATAATTGTATTTGTTTAGTTTTCCATAAAATTTATTTTAAATCTTTGTTACTTAATATTATGTTTTTTCTTGGGGTGAAGAAATAAAAATAAATCTTGTGAACACATTTTGAAATCATAGACATGAATGAGCCCGATTCTTTTTAAAATACTAAATATTACAATAATATTTACATTATTTTTATACAATATTGTAAATAAAAATTCTTCCTCCATTGTTGCAGTCTATCACTTATATTATTTTCAAATCCTTCTTAACCTTTCTCGAAAGTTGCCCTCGAGGTTTATTCTTGATTTTCTGTTCATGACTACTTTGAAAATATTAGCGAAGCTTATAATAATCATAAACCATTTTATCCTTTGAATTAGTGTTATGATTTTAGTAACTATAAAGTGCCATTTCTACTTCCTCTTGTAGTTCCTTCGTTCCTTGTTAAATTTTCTCCTGCATTTTTAGGAATTATTATTCAATATAAAATGACGTTTGTTTCCCGCAAATTTCCTTTTATAAAAGTTCAAACAATTAAGTTTTCATTTTATTGAATTTATAACCTCCATACTTCATAAAACAATTATATATAATTAATAAGTGTTATTTTAAACTCTTAACACTTAGGTATCTAAAACTCAGTTACAAATTAACAATTAAATTACAATTTAACAACACATTAATATAATTATATAATACTTAAATAATAGTTATATAGTATAAACTATAAAAAAATTTGGATATATTATATATTATATAGAATGAATTTAATCATTGTATACAATGATTGATTTTTTTTGTTTTAAGTGTTTTAGGGTTTAAATCTCGTTAAACTCGTTTTGGAAATATGTTTTGCCATCTATCAACAGAAAATTCAACTATCTCAATTTTAGTAGGCCATATACCTTGTATGACTTTTGATAAATAATATTAGATATTTTTTTTTTTTTTTTTGGAACATGTTAAAGTGGTTGTTGTTCAAAAACGACACTATGCATTGTAGGGTTAAAAATTTGTTTTACTTCGCTCAACTACATACACTCTAATATACTATTATTAAAACACTTTCTTTAAAATTATAGATGCTCATATAAAATTTAATAAATGTACCTAAATTAAATGCCTACAATTTTTTAATTAAATATTACTTAAATATTTGATCTTTGTTTTTAAATAACTCATTTTATCTAAAAAAAAACTTGAGTTTAATGTGAGTATTATAATTTATAAGCTATAATGCTTATTTTAACTAGTATTCAAAATATTATAAATAAGGGTGTAGCTTTTGTACCTGATTCAGTGGTTCAGACCAAAATCTTTTTGCGTATCTCATTTATTAGAATCAAAATATTCCATTTAAAATTCCAAAAATCTAAAATTCAGTAAAAAAAAATATCATAATGAATTGTTTTGTTAGTAAAATACGAAGTTCAAAATTTAAAATATAATCATACAGTATATATTTTTTAGGGTGAAATATAATTAATTGGAACAGTTTTTTTCTTAATTTTCGATATTCGTATAAATATTAGCTTCTATATTAATTTCATAATTTTTATAAAATAATACTTCAACTAAGATAAATATATTTAATTAAAATATTCATACACAAATAATTTCTAAAACCCTAAAAGGATAGTGGGTACCTAACCTATTAATAATCTGTTGGTCACTTCAGAAATAATCAATATTAAATTTAATAATTTCCTCTGTAATTAAAAATTAAACAAATTTAATTTAACAACGAGCTTAATAATATAACTAATAAATAAAATACAACAATACTCCATGGACCTTTAAAATTGAAAAAATAAATGATGTATATATTTCAAAAATCACCATATTAAAAACATACATTTGATTTTCAAACAGACTTCATTTGAAACTTTCATAAAATTGTTTGATAGACGTTCACCATAATTGCATGATACAACTAAATAGCTGATGTGTATGAAAAACAATTTAAGTTCATTGATTAATGAAATTAGTATCATAAGTTTAATGAGATTAATTTTATTACAACAATAGTATAAAAGTATTATCCAATTAATTTAAGACATTTTTGATTTTTATTCATTAGAATAAATCTCCAAATAGTATTATTCATTTAAGCAAAATATTTTGAAAGTTTATTATTAAATAAAAATTGTATTAATAAATTTTAGATTTTGATTCTGAAAAATATATTTATAAGTACAGTTGTCCTTTACTGCAGGGCTTATTCTAAAGATTTTTACCTACTGAAAAGTTTGTTTTATGAATTTTTTTTGGATTATAATACTTACCCTCTTCCCAAATAAATTGTATATTGATATTTTAGAATTTTGACCATAGCGTTGTAAAATATTAAAAAAAATACGGATTTTTTCCGTTATACGTATACCACTACTCGTATTTAAATTGATTATTAAATTGGTTTTAGTATTTATACAGTATACATTACATGTATACTGTATTATGTATTATTTTATTATACGTATAACTAGTACTAGGGGTATTATTTTCATAGGCGTGATCAGACTTTGGTGTCCCAAGGGGCACAACAAATTTTTAAATTATGAGACCTATTTTAGATTCTGAACGGAGTTCTACAATGATGTGTTTTTTTTTGTGTCTGTGTACAGCATAACTAGTCGAAATATGCTTCAATTTCAAATTTTGGGGATGGTTTCCGATGGCAAAATGAATATCCTTGATGTATTATATAGTTCAAAAGTATACATTTTCCAACAGTTTTCAAAAAAATCGAGAAAAACAAAAAAAAGTGACGGAAAAACGGGAATTTTTACGCAAAACCCCTCTAAAATGTTACCTATGCCCATGTTGGAGGCATAGTCTGCCAGAGGGGTCAGTGCCCACCCGGCCCGTCCCGTAAACAAGCCTATGATTATTTTTAAAGTCGCTCCTCCACCACCAGCATCCACGAGCCTCCACTGATGATGAATATAAATTTATTTTACTTATAATTTGAAAAAGTTCCAATCAAACGTTTTTATGAATGCTTATATTTTTATAATCATTACTTTTAAAAGTAAAAGATAAGAATAGGTTTGAAATTAGACTATAAATAGAGCCAAAAGCTACTAAAGTATTATTTATTAATAACAATAAAAATAATAAAATAATTATTCACACGTACCAATTGCGATGTAACCACTCTGTAAATTTGATTTTTGGAAATAGCTACACGCCATACACAATACACTCATGAAAGACTGGAACGTTATGACGTAAGTTTTAGATATAATAATGAAATTAGGTGCATATAGTACCTTTTTCGTTCTCAATACTTTATAGAATTTACTAAGAACCAAAGATAAAATTGGTGGTTATTCTTATCCGTGCGTTTTAATGTGTACACAATGGTCTAAGTGGTCGCGATAAACTTAGCCGATAATATAGATAGAACCTAATCGTAATTATTCGTATTTCTATTTCACATAGATTAATCAATCATCAAAGTAGCAAAGATTATAAACTTCCATAATTATTACTTATTAGGTTTAGGTACTAGTTTGGGTTTATAAATTACACAAATTTCAAATACTCAGTAGAAATTAAATCATTCTATAAGAAAAAATTATATTTTTGTAAGGGGCCCATATTCATAAAATCAACTGCCTATTTGATTTTTCCTACTACCCAATTTGGGTCGTACTGCCCGATAGAATAAGGCCTGCTTTACTGTTAGTATCAACCCAAACACGCGATACTGTGGTTTACGGCGGAAGGACAGTGCTCAAATTAATATGACTGGCCAAGGACTTTCAACCATGCCTAGTATAGCCAGCACTATATAGTATATTCTAAAACCAATGAAAAAATAGTTTATATAAATAATTACCTTATGGGTCATATTCAGTTTAAAATGTGTGGCTAACCTGTTTAACTATTTTCTTGATGAATGGTTTTCAAAATCATTAATTAAAATAATTTATTCGTTTTAGTTAAAATGGCTTATTGAATAATATTTATTGTAATTACCTACGCTTGTGAAAACAAATGTAAGTATACTATTACTAATGAATAAAAAAATTATAAATTTGAAATAAAAACGAGATAGTTGAACACATTAAGAAGTACATATTAGTAAATGATCATTTATTAATTATTTGTATCATAATGATGATGTAGAAATACATATACATGAAACATGCTATACTTACCTATATATGTGTTTCTCATAACCTTCTTCAATGGTACTTTATAATCTTATAGATGTATTTTTGTAAATTACCTTATGTAATATGTTAATAATTACTTTATTAAGGTAGTCCAAATATTGAAATCACACTTTTTTAATTCAATCGAATTTAAATTGTTTAAATATATTTACATATAAAATAATAATATTATTATCACTGATTATTATTATTTTTTTATGTGTTATACATTTATACTATTATTATCAACTAAAATTATATTGCAATTATTAAGGAACACAATGCTAATTATGGCTACATCAAGCTACATCAGTTACTACTTGTCGTATAAACGTATGGTCCATAGAAAGACTTTAGTATAGAGTATGTTATTGTCTGTGACTGTGGTTAAAAAACGTTTGGTATTTTATAGGAAGCAATCAAAGAAAATTAAATATGTACTACATAATTAAACTGCAGTTAAGACTATATGTTGAATAATAATGAAATATATAAACACTATACGTCGAATTTAGGATGAATTTATTTTATAATTGTACAGTATAGATAAAATATAAATACCTACTTGAATACAGTTAATCTATGTTATTTAATAAAGTACTGCAATTAAAAACTTTATTCTATTTCAAAACTATCAGCATTTTATTATACATAATTCTCGCATCGTGATGTTAATTTAAATAGATAAAATAATTCGTTATGTGTACTAGATGTACTTGTATAAATATTAATTTAAATGTCAATTAATATCAGATTAATAATGTTTAAGATACAGATTTTAATGATCCTTTTAACAGCTTAAATGTAATAATTAATAAATAATAATTATCAATCATTTATGTACTTTTTATAAATCACTCAGAAATTTCACAATCTAGAAATATAAGCTGTTTTTTAATACTTCAATAATAATAAATAATATTTTAATAAGCATATTATTTATTATATTTCTATGTTGTGTGTACCAAACAACAACTAATATCAGTATACTTTATTTCCTAAAATCGATAACTTTAAATCCCAATCGTTATCTATCAATAGATATTATGGTGAAAATAATATAATTATTTAAAAAAGCGCTTAAATCTTAACCAATTTCTTTGTTTCTACAATTTTGCACTGCTGAAAAATCTATTAAAAAATAAGAATGTGCTAAATGTATTGTAATAATTATTAGATACTTTAAAATCACTAACTGAAATGCAAGCACACCAAAGATCAAATGGATTTTTTTTTCTTTAAAATATCATGACTCACGTCCGGTGCTCGGAAAACTAGGCTTCTAGAAATGTGTGAAAACATGACAATAATAAATAAAAAATATTTGTCATGGATCACCAGTCACATCCAAGTCATCACGTCCGTCAACCAAGACAGGACAAGGAGAAGAAAAATAACTGAAACAATGAAACAATTAAAGAACACTAGTATAGGTAGGTAGCAATGTTTCTTTTTAACTCGTTTTAAATAAACTCATATTTTAAAACGACAATAGTCAATAATTTTTGTGTTAATGTCTTATGCTTTTATACTTAACCAAATAACCCAAACCCAATTAATCGAACAATTATTATAAATATTACTTGGATAAAAACAATATCTACAATACTTTTGATGTTTTTAAAATAAGTTAATATTTTTATATTTTATTGTTTACTTAATCTTATTTCGAGTTTCAAGATTGGTATTACAGTTATCAGTTATTTTAATTATGTACCTAAACAATTCATTAATCATTGGAATTTTACATTATCTTGCCTATGGATGGTGTGGTGACATACGATTGTTCTAGGTAAAATGTATAGGTGTTAGAAAAAATAGATTTTTCACTATATGGTTCCAGAATATTAGTCACTTAATCTGATAAGTTAGGACTATAATTTATAATATAGGCAAACGATACGTACCTACGAACCTCCATATTGTATTACCAAAATAACCATTTGTTTCGTAATCAGAAGTATGCTGAAATATTCTGAAATATCAAAATATGTATAAAGCAAAAAAAAATTTTATATATGAATTCAATACAAGTTTCTTGAGTATTTCTTATCCTTACAGAGACATGCTTTAGTTCTATATAGATACAAATAAATAAATGAAGTATCTAGGCTTAACTAATCCCTAAACATTCGAATCAATTGAGCTTCGATTACAAGGGTACCTATTTATTTCTTACAAATATTAATAATTTTCTAAGTATATAATTATAGCAATTATAATAAATCATAAAAGATGAGAAAACGGTTAGTTTTTATTTGTTCCCTTATAGATGCGCACTCACTCACCATAATTAAAATTATGCTAATTGATATTAAACGGGCTTTATCGTTCAAAAGATGCACCTCTAGGATCCGGTAGCTTACTCACGATTGGGTTCAATTGGGCCGGGTCAATAGTTATTAAGGTTATGTATAATAGCCCGTATTCCCCATATATATATTCGGAGAACGACAAGTGTTACTCAGATAAATTATTCTTACAATTACTATGGTATAAACTACCGTGGACTCGCAGATAATCGTGGTACGTGAAGTTTATATGGTTCTCTATATTAATTCTTTCGATCCAGTGTATTACACATGTAAGGGTGGATGATCTAAACTCTATACGTGGAAAATTAAAAATTAAACACGATGAGAGCGAAGAGAATATTATTTTCACCAAGTTATTTTTCCAAAATATCCAATTCAACCTTAACAAACAACCCATTTATTACTAGATCTACAACATTTGAGAAGATCATTATACCGAGTGTTCATTATATGTAGAAACAGACAAGTGGCGCGTCCGTAGATTTAATGTGGCATGGTGATTAGATGTTGGGATATTAGTGTATTATATTATAATTGATGTATGGGAAATATGAAAATACGATTATATATAAATGTGTTTCCACATATTATAATGAATATACGATATGATTCTCAGTTTCTGTATTTGTTTTTGATAAATTCTTTTTTTGAAACTTTTTTTTGCATAAATTTTTTAAAAGTTGATATATTTATATATATATATATAGATTATACATTTATACATACACTCGGGTTAAAATATTTAATAAACACTAAAATTTAATTTGATTGTATTAGTCCGTCATATCAATGTAAATTTCATGAATGCTAATGGATCTAAGATTTAAAATATTGAAAAAACGTAAAAACTTTATTCCAAATTACTCATAAGTCATAACAATTAAATATGTATTAATTTAGCTTATTTCTTCATAACAGTATCCTGTAAAATTTAACGTAAATCTTGTGTATCAGTGTATTCGTGTATTTATTATGCGCACATTTTTGTAATTAATCGAATTAAAAAAAATAATAAATACTTCTAAGATCGATTACATCATCTTAAAATAAAATATAATCCAACTATCCAAAATATTATGATTTAGATTTATAAAAAAAATGAAAGATAAAATCAGGCTCTATAACCTAAATATATTTTAACTTTTAAGTATTTATATCTATATTTTATTATGGAAGATGAGAGTTGGGAGTGTTAGGATCGTGAGTATAGATTCTTTTTTTCAAATTCTCTTACCTGGTCTTATAAATTACACATGGGTATTTATTAAGACCTTTATAATATGTATATAATATATATGCATATTTTTATGTTTAATTATGTAATATATATTTAATAATATATTATAGTTATATTTATTTTTTCCGTGTTGGATGAATTAGTATGATTAGTATGATCACTTTACACTTACTCGTATATTTGGAGTATTCAGTATAGTAGATCATTTTCTGTAGTGAACCTAAAATATGAAATTTCGCAGAGCGAATGAACACAGTACAAGAAAGTTACTTTTAGTGATATAACTAAAACATTTATTTAATGAATTTTAGAAACACTATAGTCTATAGCTTTCATGAGTATACTGGTAGGTCAATGGTTAGACGGAGGTTTGTTACTTTTTTAGTAATCCTACCTATGCAAGTATGTTAAAACTGTCCTATGGCAACTGAATTTATAATTGAAAAGGTTCGTACTTATACTATTGTCCTACCCCAGATCTTTGAGTTATAGCTGTTGTTATTTGTATGTTTTACATATTACATAGGTACAGAAGAATATGTTTTTGTTATTCTCAAATACATACATATATTTTTATCAATATTATAATATTTATAAATAGAAATGTAGAGGCATTTATTTTCATTTTTAAAATAGTACCGATGTCACTAAAATATATTTTAAACATTAGTATGAAATCGAATTAAATATTTGATAATTTAAAATTTATATCGAAAAATTGTTATAAAATCATAGTACTATCCTATTACATAATGATGCATAACTTGCAACTGGAAAAAAGGTTTGGTTTACAAATATATAAATATATAAATATTTTAGTATTTATTATATAAAAGAATCATTCAAGTAAAAAAAAAATATATATCTTCATGGGAAAATGTTTTACCAATATGTTAGTTTAACGGTACAAATACAATGAAAATCAAAAAACTCATATTCATATAATGTCTGAGAAAATACAAATTCTTGAAAACACATCAATAAAAAAATGACAAATCAAAAGATGGGTGAGATGCAGATATTCATAAACATATAATATAAGTATATACTATCGTACTAAAATACTAAATTATAATTCATATTTGAAATCGATTATAAATCTTAACAATTAGAAATGATTCATAGTAGAGCTCAACTTACGGGTATGACTTTTATTGTAAATATTATTAAATTTTGTGAGAAAAAACGTTGACAAATTTTTAGATTACATTGATGATCAGAATGTTACATACAGATTGTGATTCACAGATATTGCCTATTGCCTATTATGAGTGTTACGACACCACAGATATATTGGTTATAATTGTTATAAACTTATAACAATCACTCATTATACATACAAAATACGTAAATACGTACTCTATACAGAGGATAGTATGAGTCACGAATTGAACAAGATATATAACATTTAAATATTAAACCTTAAAAATATAAAATGTATATATGATCATTTATTTAGAATATTTTTATTAAAACCACATTTACTTTTAGTCGTAGTTAAGTAATTCTTATAGTTGTTCATAATAATTAATAGTTTATAGTGATGCTGATGCATGTGTTAGGGATTTATAAGATGATATTATAATTAGTACATGTTATTGTTCTAAAATTTTTAAACTCTACCATATGGTAACAACAATAAAGGTCAAAGGGCCAAAGCAGTTGCATATTGTTTTGCGTATTCTATAAATAAATGGAAGTAAAATATACAAATATAGCGAAGTTGCGACTGGTCAATGGGTAGTGACTATTAAGTATTTGTGATACATACATTTAATTTGATAGAAAAAAACACAATTTTTTTGATGAAGGGAGCACACTGACACTGTTTATTATTTTATTACTTTATTAAATATTTAATCAATGCTACTGTAATACTACCGATAAGCAACTATGTCTAAAATAAGCATATTATGATATTAATAAAACTACAAGAATGTTATCATATGAACTGTACTCCAATAATCAGTATAATCCTAATAGTCATCAGTTCATCACTATAAAATTTCCATTAAGCACATTCTATACATTAACGTTGCCAATAAAAAAGACGTAAGTCACTTTTTTCATTTTCAGTTTATGCACTGATCTTTTTACATTTCTTTAGATTTTTCTAGTTTTCCACGAAAATACCAGTATCACAAACCTACCAAGGCGCTTATAAATCGAATAAATTACAACATCCTATTATTGTCTTTTTCACGAAAAATTACAAAACTCAATTTCTATTTTAAAATTAATTCAAACATAAATAATAACGATGGTATTGGTCCAATACTATTAGATATTACTGGAGTTAATACAATGATACCATTGGTACCATATAATTATTATATTATTTTCATGCCAACGATATAAATAATTAATTTTTGTTTTTCCTATTAACAAAGAAGTAAGTATTATATTGTGAACAATTTTTTTCTCCTTTTTATTTAACACGTGCATAATAATTTCGCATTCGTTTGGTGTGTGTTAAAAAAAAAAAGTTACTATTTACTACAAAACGAATGAATATCATAAAAATATGTAAAAATTGAATAAACTATCAAGTCGTTTTAAATTTAAAAGAATTTAAAAGAAATTATATAAACGAAACGGAATAGTTCAATAAATTTGACTAGGTCCATTAAGTACTAAGTAATACTAGGGAACTAGAGAATCCCAAATATTGTATTGCTGTCTTTGTCCTACTAAATATGTACTGACTTCTCCATAAAGTGAAGTAAGTAGTTTTCTAGTATGCTTCACAGTTTATTATACAGGAAATAAGTAAGGTTATTGCTATAATATATATGACCAACAATATGAGCCCTTGAATATTTCAAAATTAAAATTCATATAATAGTCAAAAAATTAACCAAGCCTAGTATTTTATTGTTTACGTGGTTATTTATAAATCTATACTCGAACGAAACTTGCAATCTAATGAATTAAAATTGTCTATTGAACTATACAATAATTTATAATATCTATTTATGAATATTGTACAAAAGGAGCCGAAAAATCATCATCAACATGTTTCGACGTTTCGAAAACATGTATTTATCTTCTTTTTTTTTTCTTTACATAATACCACTGTTAATTTATTTATTTTTTTTTTTTTGGATCTGCATACATTAACGAAATAGTCATTTTTTGTATAGTGCAATCCATCATTGTTCAAGATTTCACAAAATGAAAACCTGGTTCTCCGTCACAATATGTAAGTACCTAACACTCGCGTTTAAACGTATGCAAACAGATCGGTGTCGTGTAGCATAATATGGTAAGACACACTCTTGTTGAATTGTTGAATAACACACATTGCACCCGGTGGAACGGTGTGTAGTGCTGTGATATATGAAAGTAAAGGCCATCTACATATATAATAATATACACATAATTATCGGTGGCAAGGGAGACGACAGCGGAGAATTATAACAAGAGGTGGGGGAGCAAGAAGCTTTACACCACGCTCCCGATGGACACTATAGTTGTTTACTATCCCGCCAAGCGAACAGTCTTGCACAGTGCTTCGTGTTCGCTCTCGACGATTGTAGGTACGCAGCACATCATAACATACATTTTTGTTACAAAAATATTAACTAATTTTGTTCGCGTCGTTATTATTCTTCATTCGTTTTACCACCATGATCCGTTGTCGAGTATACACAACGTTTGTCATCGCGTTCGTATGTCTCGTTTTGCTACCCAAACACAGTAAGTCGTACTTGCGTTTTTGCACACTTTCGATTCATATGGACTATAGATAATTTTTTTTCTGGTCGTTAATTTTATTATTATTATTATTTTTACTTGCACAGGTGAAGCCATTAACTGTTGGGTGTGTTCTACGGACACCGACCAACGTTGCAACGACCCGATGAACATGACAAAGAGTGCAATTGAGGATTGCAGTAGAGCACCTCACTCGGCATTTTTGCAACCAGTGTGCAAGAAACAAAAACAAAGAGGTATTTATACCAATATTTTTCAAAAAATGTTCCTAGGTAGAAACTAGAAATGACGCAGTTTAATTTTTTTTTTTAACATACTCACGTTAAGAGTAAAAAGTCCGATTACTCCAACAATTACGCATAATACTTCAGAGTAATTTGATCCAACTCTAAAGTCTATGACTTTATACATACCACTACTATTGTTTTGTTTTTGCATAGTAAACTTACAAACAAGCAAAATATGTAATAAACTTTCACGTATTGATTAAAATTTCATAACAATCGTATAAATCAAATTCACAATGTTATAATAATAGTCCTCGTGTACGTGTGCCCAAATGACCATTTAGTAATTTATATTATATGTATACAATATATAACTGTTTAATTAAAGGAGTTTAAAATATGTGGAGATATTTTGGAGAAAAAGACACAATCAATTAAAACCACCCTTAGAACATACTGTCAATTGTTAATTAACATTAACATATAACTATATAAGTGTATAGCATGAATAGATGATCATCATTCAACAATATAACGGTTCTAAAATTGGTATAAATTAATTTATATCTTATTGTCAAATAATATAAATAAATATACATAAACTTATCATAACGTTTGAGTTGATGTAGAGCATTTAACACAAAGAAATGGTATTCTAAAAACTGATTATTATTATTAAAACAACATCCTGAAGTCTGGAACGTGATATACAAATAATTATCGTATAGTTGTATGTATATTATATAGGCTTATATATTTAGTTTAACCACTTTATTTATGATACAATTTAACTAACAAATATTGTATTTCTGATAAATTGATATTAGTTATTAGTATGTATGAGAAGTATAAACAGTCAATATTTAAAACTGAACTAAATTTTTTTTAAATTAATAACAAAAAACTACATTGACTCTATACATATAAAATATTCCAATACTTTTTCAAATTTAATTTTTCAACATTTGGAATATCCTTAGGTATTGATAAAACTATGGTTTAAAATAGAATTTTAGACTTAAATAAATAACAAGTTTATTTCTCAAGCCTCTAGAAGTCTAGAAGTATAACATATTACCTTACATTACGAGAACAACTGGATTTGTATGAAAACATTTTTGTTATATATTATATGCTGCTTAATGGGATACAGAAAGATTTACGTTTCATAAACCGTAAAATTAATTAATACAAATGTTTGTATATTTTTCAGTATAACTCTGATTATGAAAAATAACGAAGAATATTTTAAGAATATTTTAGTATACTTGAATATGATATGTGCATAAGACGATATTTTCAATTTTATATCACATAATTGAAGATAAACCTTGTTATTTTTGCAATAATATACCAACACAATTTATAATACTTCCCAGTCCTATTATTTATTAATATATTCAATTAATTACATTTGTTTCTAAATTTAATTTCTTCGGTATTATCCTTTTGATGACACTGACATGTATATTATTTTAAATGAATGAATGCATTGAGATAGCTGTAGTATGCCTTATTGGGGTGTTTTTCATCTTCATTATGGAACTTCATATTTTTCAATGATTGAATTAAGACACAATAGACTGAATTTAATTGTCTGCTTAATTGTTATTAACCTTTTTGACAGTATTTTAGGGTCTTGTAAGGAACGATAAAACACCGGAAATTCGAATTTATCAGCCCACCCGCAATGCTTTAATTTATATTTACATTTTAATTAATTTTAACAGTAAATTTTGAAAAAAAGGTGATTCTCAATTATTAGTTGAAAATATCAAATTTTAGAAATCAACAAGCTATGGGTGCGTTTACGGGAAACTATATTTATCTATACATTTTCACGTTTTTGCGATTAGTTATGATGCAGTTAAGACTTAAACAGAAAACAAAACAAAAAAAAAAAAAAATCGCAGGCGTGTAATAGTATGTTATTACAATCAAATAAAATGAACACCCTTAGAAGTAGCTATCCATATTTAATCGCAAAACTGAGACTTTAAAAACAAAAGAGTTTAATTAGCTTTTTAATTATATTAATTATTGAAATTTTAATTAGATTAAACAAATTAAGTAATATTAATTATTGTCCATTTACCATTATTAGGTATAACTGCAAATAATGTGTAGGTTCACATTAAAAATACACTTGGTTTATAAATTTATAATGTGATTATCTACATTTTCCATTTGCTTAATAAATGATACTGTATAATTGCAACCAAACGGAATCAATAGTAGTAATAACTAATAAATAATAATATATATTGTTTCGTCCTTTATTATTATTATTAATATAAATCAATACTTATGGTAGAGCGATATGTATACGTCATGCTATAGTGATGACACTGATAACTGATTTTTAAATTTTTTATTTCTGTCCGTACATTAATGATTATATCATAATACTATCGTATTATTTTAGCATATATTTAATATGAGGTCAATGGAATAACGAAATTATCCTATGTTGTATCTGGAATCTCGATTATCTGCATATGTGTACCGATAATAATACACTAATAAATAATAATAATAATAATAATATACTATATTGTGTACTATGTTGTACCTGGAAGTTTGTTTGCCGTTCGCATTTTAATTTATTGTTTTTACATTTTTTTAATTCATCACACAGTGCTTTTGGTACTGTACCGTAAATGTACAGTAGATTACTATAAATATAGACATCATGATACGTTACCTACAACGCGTATACATCAACAGCATAGGCGGAAATGGGGGTAGTTGGAGGGCTAAGCCCTTCAAATATTATATTATAGCTAGGTATCCTAAAAAGGGTTTGCGTTTCGTAAGATACTTGTAATGTTATATATTTTTAGCATTTTGAAAATTTGATGATTGATGAGCCCCCCCCTTAAAATTGATATGGTTTTACGTCTTTGATTAACAGGTTATAACATTGCAGTGTACGTTATTGCCAACGAATTACGAATAGCAGAAACTAAATTATAATACAAATTGAGCCAAATAATTACCGCGGAAATTATACAATAATTTATCTCTGAAGTTGAATAAAAAAAAATTAAACTATTCGATTCGTAACAGCATAATTTTAAAACGGACGTGACTCGATCAATAAAAATCTAATAATATAGTTCCGTTTGATCAACATTATTTTCCCGAATTTAGAATTTGGCAGATCAGCCACGAGCCGTCGATCGCTGAGCGTAAAATCGGTCGTTTCCGCCGGTTTAACATATACATAATATATGGTACTTAAATAATAATAATAAAAAAAATGTATCGTCGGCTATGACTGTCTAAATATATTGCAAATAATATTTCATAAGGTTACAACAATAGTATGTATACATATTGAATCATTCATATAGGTACCTGGAGCAGGGGAACGGGAAGGTATTATTGTACAATGTACAGTGTTTAAAATAAAAATAATGTTACAATCATTCGGGCAAGAACGTAAAATATTTATTGGACAGGGATACAATATGTATATCCATAGTCCATAGAAGATACGTCTATAAACTTCTTAATTCCAAGACAAAATTGTGCTTTTTTTCATTCATAAATCACGTCGCATAATCTATAATCTATATCTTTAATCTATATATAATGTTTTCGGCAAAGAAACCTTGTTAGTTATACCATGATTTTTTTTATTTTGGGGGGGAGGGCTATTAATATGTAATTTTTTATAATTACTGGTGTACTTTATGTGGATATATGATATTATAATAATATTATTTGACTATTTAGTTACGATTTTTGGAGGGATTATAACATTTATAACCCTCTGACTCACTCTGGACGCGCCATTGGTTGTGAGTTGTGTCTATCTGGAGTAAATTGTGCAATGTTCGTTCAATTATACTATAATGATAATTATATCAAATTATATTCAATAGACGCGTTTTCATTTATATCATTTATTTTCATCATTATAACTGCGTACATTATGCTATATTGAGTCATACTATGAACGAACAAACGTATTTTGTTTAGAAATTGTTAGAATTTCCGATTATCCAGATATCAATAATACACCAACTGTAAATAAATACGATACAAGTACCCCGCATGCAGTAGCGTATATAGGAGGGAGCAGCCTCCCCCAAAAGAAATTTAAGGAGTGAATAGAACGAAAAATTTGTTTAATTACAAAACTATGTTATGTCCCCCCCACCGAAAATATTTTCTATATACGCCACTGCCCGCACGGTCCTCATACGTCAGCATACACGGGCGCCGTCGTTACTGTTGACTTCCTTCCTTAACATTAGTTACCTACGAGGATACGACAATATAGTTACGTGTGTGTGTGTGTGTACTCTGAAGTGGTCATACGACGACACGGTTTCCTGTAAGTCATATACGAATCACGCGGTAACCACCACCGGACACCGATGCTCTGCAGTTCCCACTCGTTTCGATGGCACATTATACATTATATTGCGTAAAAATCGCCGTAATCCTTTTACTAAATGTGCGGACCTTCTTTAGATTTTATAGAGAAACGATTTCCGCGGAAGAAAGACCTCTCGATACATTAAAGATTGTGGATCACGAGTGTGTGATCTAATAATGCATGTGTAAATAATTTTATAATATATATATAATATAATATGCATTTTATGCGGCTAACCTATATTCTATCGAATTTCCGTGAAAATATTTCTATATTCACTTGGCAGGCGAAATGATAATAGCAGTAGCATTACAACTGTATAGTGTATCTACTTCAAATAACTATCTACTATGTATCTACTTCAAACTATAATTACTAAATTACATATTATATATAATTATATATATGACTTAATAGTATATCTGATATCAAATATAATTGTAAGAATGACGATTTCATTCCCTAAAATTTCGCTAAACTGTAAATTTTTATTATTTTCACTGCTCACGGCAATCATTTCGGTCCATTTGGCAGACTCTGTCATGCAGTGGCGACTGCATCCGTTTTCCGAGATTACGCAGCTTTCTCCGCGACCAAATTTATAATTCGATAAATTTCGATCTCACCACCCCACGCCACGACGACCGTTGCAATCTTTCCCGAACAGCAGTCATATTATATAGGACATAAGTATACTTAAATGTAATTTTCACGCCGACCGTTTCACTATAATATCAGCCGGTTTGTCGTCTTGCAGGTAGTTTTGTCTCTTTCTCCCTCGCTCTGTATATATCGTTATTATATTGTTTGTTATTATTATTTATACCATTATTATTTTTATTATTATCGGTGTTGCTGTCGACGGGAAATCGATTCGTCTCGGGATTTACGGGGGCATCGAGTTGTCGTGATTTCACGGTTAGTCGCTGCCGCCAAATCAAACCGGAGCGATTTCGCTCTGGCGGCTTCGCGTATTGTACAACATGTATAATATAAATATAACTAATACAACGGCAAAGTCTATCGGCTATACGCACATTATTATTATTATACATCATGTGCCTACGTGTGTACACGGGGGATTCACACGCCTGGGCTGCGCAACTGCATCGTTCACTGGCTTCAACCGGACCCGGTAATTCACGCGAAACGGCTTCACATTGGCCGCGTGCAACCGTCGTCGTTCCCTTTTCGAACGTTGTGCCAGAAAACCGTTTCCATTGGCTTCTAAACGGTGATTCCGAAAACGATTGTGTAAATTATCTCCTATCCGTCTCGGAAACGCAAAACGCAGGATCTTAACTCAACCACCGATCCCCTCCGTCTTCGCACCGTAAATAGTTTACAATGCATTCGCCGCAGCCCGCAGAGTACATGTAGCCCATATAGCTGCCATATGAATAAATTAACAATCGTAAAAACTATATTATACTATTTAGTGACGAAACATTACGCTGTATTGATATGATTTATAAACACGTACATATAATATGCGTCTTGTGCTCATTAGGCGTGTAGTTGACAATTTATAACCACAAGTCGTGTACACCATTACAGAAGTCTTGGCAAATGTTATTAGGTACCAATTACCACCTGTATTTTGCGGTTACTTGGAACATATATGCATAATATGTGTACGGTTTTTTTTTATTCTTAAACAAATTATACATGTATATACTAAATATTGTCTCCTAAGACGGATGTTGTGTATCGTATTTAGACATTTAATATATTAAGCTGCAGTTCTGATTTCAATATTGTTTAATTAAAAGTTTAAAACCAATTTAAAAGTGTACCCATATTATGTTGTATTTATATAATATATTCCAATATTAATTCACCATTTCAGTTATGATGATGCTAAAAACCAACAACCAATCTTGATATTTGTTTATTTTAGAAACCTAAATAGAGTAGATGCTCTTGAGCATATCGGCAATGCGTATATATTTCTAGAACTCCAAAGAAGACTTTTAAGGACCCACAAGTATCTTGTCTTGAGTCCTTGAACTACAATCAGGCAGAATGAAATAAGATATTCCTAGTACCCATAAGTAGTTCACGATAAGAATAGATTGCGTTGTTCGTATTTATTTGATCAACCGCCTCACAAATTAAATACTATTTCCTCAAAAGCACCCAATGCCTATGGTGAAATTGTATAAGCATTAATTGTTTAAAATTATGTTTACGTTATATTTATAAAAGTACACGGATGCAACATGTAAAAGTGAAATTGAGTAATTTAATTCCACAAAATGAAATACCTATCCGTGTAAATGTTTAATAAATAATTGGTAATGTTTCTTTTTTTTCTTCTTTATGTTTTAATTACTCAAACCGTAAAAAATATTTTTTCAATAAGTGCAAATAGTGAGGAATAAGATAATTCTGTAAAATATAGATAAATAAATAAAGATAAAAGTTATTAATTGTTTATGTTTCACATTGAGGCTGCAGGCTTGAAAGTAGAAGCCATCTTCCAGTGATGGAACTTCATGTCGTGTCCCACACGTTTGCCTAGTAAAAAATAATCAGCTTATAGATTCACATATTTGTTTTTGAGAGCTTCTGGAGTCACCTGAGACTTGAGGTAGTGTGCAATAAAATTTAAGGCATTTAAAATTTATTACAGGTAGGTGGTTCAATAAATAATTGCTGAATAATTTTGAGCAATAAAATACTAAAATTATAATTTGTTATATTATAATACCCTACTAAGGAAATTGAACAATAATCAAAATACAATTTTTGTGTACAAATATTAATTCGAACTAAACTATTTTATTGTCTATATAAGTTTATACGGGTAAGCATTCATAATACAAAGTTATTAATTACATTACCATTAAAGTTGTTCTTTCAATTAACTTACTTTACAACATTAGGTTCCTTTCTTGACATATATTAAAAAATATTTAACATGTAATAACAGTTACAATAAGCATATTATTATGAGCGTATACAGGAAAAATAATATACATAACATGATAGCTTGAGGAAAGGAGCTACCCAACACTAACATTTTCAGACATGAATGAGTGTTAGGCTATTCATTCACACAATTATAAGTATTTTATCTTTTATTTATGTTTAATTCAGCTATGCTAAATACAATTAGGTAGAAGGAACTAAAAATCGTCTTAAAATATTTACGTCACCTACTCTTAGTTTCTGAATTTTATATTTTTGAAAACAGATTATATTTTAGAAATTATTTCCTTCGAGGTTCATTATTGCTTGGCTAGTTGACTTTCTCCAAAATTGGTCCATTGATTTAATAATACATTGATATTATTATGTATGTTACAATTTGGAAATTTAATGGATGTATCCAAATTAAATAAATTATACAGAACCATATTTTACCATATTGTGACAAAATATGTCTGCTGTAATTAGGTACGCGTCAAAACTCAATAGTAAACATTAAATCGTACTTATCGTAATTGTTAATTGGTGAACAATATTTTCAAACTTTAAAAGTTTGTTTTTATGAAACCTCATCGATTATAAATCGTAGCATAAATAAAAAATGATCGACTACACATTAGCACTTAAAAGTTAATTTAGGTACTTACTGCAGCAAGGGGTCCCTCACTGAAATTGCACAGTTATTGTAGTTTACACTTTCGGGATCGTTACATGGTGTATGCGTATTGATAATGCGTAGGTAGTTATATTGTAAAGTGTTATCTGTAAATATTAATAAATATTTAACAGAGAGCAATATATATTAAGCATAGATAAATAGTTGTGATACAAATTACAATTAACAGTAAAATTATCAATTTAAAAATCGAGTATTACTATTATAATAAATTTCATAATATCATCATGCATCAAGATAATTTTGTTTCTATATACGTTAGTAACCAGCCCATTATCTGGAACATTTAACTTATAAGTATTGATGTCCTTGTATTTGCGGTTTCAATTTTCCCATTCGAATTAGATAGATGTAAATTACTGTTTTTTACTACATAGAGACGAGAGTGACATTGCCAAATCCGAAAACACGTATGTTAATAATTTATCGTTCCATGCCGCTGCTCGTAATACTCGTTGTTGATTTCAAAAAAAAATCGCATTGTCAAGATTTATTGTTCCTTTGTAAGCAATAAAATTAAAACAATTGCAATGCGCAGTGTCGTGATAAATTACCTAATCTCGAGGAAAATTATCAATTTTTACAATATCTACCTATCTACCTACACATCATGATTAGGTTTATCAGTATAGATCGGTGCTTTATTCAAATGTACTCAAAACATCCAACAATGTTCTTGGCGCATAATGCGTATAAGATTCATCTTTGAGAATATTTTCGTAAATGTGTAAATTAATACTTGAATACTGACGATGATAAATCAAAAATGTGAAAATTAAACAAACAGTTATAATTAAAACCATACATCTTTCTAATTATTTTTTATAATATAAATATATACATGTTTATAATGAACTGATACGGATCATCACGTTTAGGTAATATATACATTCATGATAGTATGATACATAATCATGATCATTTTCCCCATAATTTCAGGAAAGATATCCATATTATAGTCACATAAATGAATAATAAATTTATATTTTAGTTTATATAGTTATCATACCTATTTTGTTTTTGATACCTACTGTAAAATATATAAATCATGTATTTCGGTCTACTCGAATAATGTAAAAGAAATTATTTTTCACAGGAAACGTGATAGCTTCAAGGTGACACTAATATTGTTCAATATTATTATGGTTTCTTTTATATTATATACTTATGTACAATAATATAATAATTTATTAAGATTGTTTGCTAATAATTGTGAATAAAAAGTACTGAGATGAGAGCATTGAAACTGAATTTATCATCAATAAGATAAAAAGAATATTAAATTAAATAGCTATCAAAAGCTATGTTTTTGCTTTTCTATAATTGGGTGTTAAAAGGTCGTAAAATAATGCAAAAAAAATGACTTGGCAATCCCTGCCTCAACTATAGTCTATAGATTATATAATTATACAATAAAATAAAATATTTTAAATTACATTAAAAAAAGTAATTTCTAATAATTTGTAAGATATAATTTGATGGTTGATTAGTTTCATATAGGTAATATATATATATACTACATTTCTTATATTGATTTTACTGTATGGCAAGTTTGCAATGAAAAATAATCGTATTACTATTATTAGCATATGCCATATGGCATCGGCGTAACAAAAAAAAAGAGGAAAAAGAAATAAATAAATACAATAATAATAAATAAAAATAAAAAGTGAATTAATTAATTAATAAAATAATAAAAATATAAATATAAGTATTATAATATAATACTATAGATATTTGTGTATTTATATTTTATAGATAAGTATCATTGCATTGAATTCACTACACGCGTAATATTATTACGATACGTACGCGTTGCAGTATCCAACATAAAACTATTGACATTCCTATTATTTCAATTTCAGTTATTCGTTTTATCAATAGGTAATTGTAAATATTATTATGTATTGCATGTTTATTCCGTGCCTCGTGTATACTATTGTCTATGACATATGAGGGTTATTACATCTAGTTTTTCGAAGGTACCTATTATAATATTCTATTACTTTCAGCATACCTAAATCTCGCGAACTAAATGTGAGCTAAAATAGGTCAATAAATTGTGTTTTTCTGTGATATAATAAAATCGAATATGAGGATATAACACGCACTATTGATACTAATTGCACCCACCACTAGTGTAGTGGGTAACTGGGTTTGTGAATAGTTCTATACCAATGAATTATAATATTTTATGTATAATTCAGTAAAGGGTGAAATCACATCAGTTTATATACAATAGATATATCGAACATTCACCCAGGGTATAGTAAAACATTTCTTTTTGGGGGTTGTCCAATAAATCTTTGGAGATTTTGATTATGCGCAGACAAAAAATAGATACGAAAACTAGTTAATCCGAAACATACAATTTTATACAGAAGGTACTTTCCGCGCTATAAATTACGTCCAAAAAATAATACCTTTTTTATTTCTGCTCAAACATACCTACTATTGTTAAAAGTAATTATCATATCATATTACCATGATAAAACTAAAGTGAAAGGAACAATTTTTTCCATCACGTGATTATTAAATTTAGTTTTGAATGCAATAAGAAATAAGATTATAATAATATGAATGTGTTCTTCACATGATTGGCAATCAAATGTTATTAGACAAAATTAAAATATTATCATTTAGCTATTCAATATTATATATTTACATAATGTTTTTTATGTTTTTATTTTTTGTTTCAATTTTAAAATCTGCTAAAACAAATATTAAAAAGCGTAAAAATCGGTCAGTACTAATAACAGAGTGAAGATATTTTAGAGATTCGCTGAATGGTTCAATGGGTAGGGTCGTGGAGACATACTCGTATGAAATTCGATATGGTTATTGTATTACGTAAGTAGGTATTTCATGACGGTTGGCGTTGAAAATGATTACATTGTCAGGAACACAGGAACTCAGTTTCAAAATACATAAATACTTGGTGGACTGACGTGATTAAATATATTACTTTTAATATTAGTAAGTTCATGATTTTAATTTGTTTGTTTATGTAGACGAAGGGCACTCGATTTGATAAAAGTTCTTTTAATAGGAATTGATACCGAATTGCTGAAAGATGAATTTGAACTTTCAGCGGCAGTATTTTAATTAATATCTCTTTCGATGCAAATCGTATTATTATCAAACTAAATTAATAAACAAAATTATACCGATACCAACAAGAAAATAAATATCCGAGTCCTGTATACTATTTATAATTTTTATTTATTACAATATTCGAGTACATGTATTTTAGCACAGTTTGATTTCCAATCAATATACGAGATCCAACGAGTGCGTATTACCATAGATCAAAGTATATATTTAATCTATGGTATTACCAACTATACGACTGTATATAATGTGTATAATATTACATAAGACTCAAGCGCGTACACGAAAAAATATTCTTATATGGAAGGGTTTTAAATGTTAAGGTTTTCAAGGGCTACGATGTTAACAACGCAATTAATAACGAAAAAATAACGACGGGAAATTTGATTTTATACATAGTCACCTTTATCTATTATAAATATGTAAAATTATTTGCAAGGACAAAAACATGTGGTCGTTTTTAAGACGTTTGTCGGATGAAAACGAAAAATTAACTTTTTCCGGTAAATGTTAATGGTTTATAAAACCGTCCCTGTAGGTTACTTGCTTCCTGCGTACATCCAGCGCCACGGTCGTGGCGTGAGCTAAGTAAAAAAAAAATAGCGGCACGACAGTGTGTGTATAGTATATCGAAGCAGGAGTTGCCCATTTAAACTGTGTAAAATACGGATTAATTTGTTGCACGATATAACTCATTTTCTAATGCATCAATTAACTCCTACTAAATACCAAAACATCAGAAATATTGTGTAGAATGTGCTTTAGTAAAAATCATCAAAATCGTACATTTAGAAATGAAGTTATAAATGAAAAAGTGCAAACTTTTTAATGGAAATTTATAATAAATTCAGAATCACGGTAGCCGCCGCCGCGCGTCGATTTCTTAAAAGAAGTAAGTGTGATGAACAAAATAATTAAATGGCTAAGGACTATTAAAATACAATATTCTATATAATTCCTCGCCAAGTAAATAAATTATTGAAACAAAATAAGTTTACTTAAATTCAATATACTTAGCATTTATTCATGATACCACATCTTTATAGTGCTTAAACATCTAATTTTTTTTTTTACTTAGCCATTTTACACGTAGTTTACAAAGGGTTTTTGTTGTGATAATATTATAGTAATAGTGTAACGGTATCGTTTATTCTTCGACCATTAACGGTGTTTGAGTGCATTCCATAGGCGCAACTAAAATTTATATTTCGGGGCTAAAAGTACTTAGACAACACAGTTACACAGACCTGGATCACAGGACCACAAATCAGGAGAGCTATGAAAATATGTATTGTTATTATTGTTTGTTGTTGTATAATTTTTTTTCTTTTCGGTCCACAGTGAACGGAGAGCTGATGATAATCCGATCGTGTGCGTGGGCGTCGGACAGCCGCAGCGACGACGGCCCGTGCGCCATAAACACCCCGGCCAACATACGCATCGAACACTGCAGTACGTGTGACCAGGACTTGTGCAACGGCGCATCGCACGTTGGCAGCACCTTGTTCCGGACCGCAATCCTGGCAACAGTGGCCAAACTCGCTTCCAACGCATTCCGAAAACCATAAACGATTACACTTTTCAACGTGTTGCGACGTGAATCGTGTCACTATTACCTATCGTATAATATACAATAATAATAATAATAATAATAATAATAATAATAATAATAATAATAATAATAATAATAATATGTATACAGTACTTGTTACACAGTTTACTGCGGCAATTGCATAAGCAATAAGAACCAACTAAAGTACCTCTGCCTGCATTATAAGTATATACACGGTAAATTTATTAATTTATTGTTTATTATTATTGATAAAATATTAAATAAATATAAAAAAAAAATTTAAAAAAATAAATAAATAAATATAATATTATATTATATGCGCGTTACAACTAAATCATAAACTTAACTACAGAAATATCGCAAACAGATGTAGGAACGAGGAAAACGCACATTTTTATAAATTATTATTACCTATTATTTTTTACCATCTCTACGTGTATGCGCTAAGTATTTGTATGTTGAAATTTATATTATTATAATACATATTATATACTAGCATACATAACAACACACTATATATTTTTAGTTTAAAACGTTTATTTTGTTTATTGATACATACCAATATGTGATTTTTTTATATTATTAAAAATTTAAGTACCTACTTTTTAATACGGTATGTTGGTAAATACAACATTATTTTATTGTTATAATATAAACTAAAAACTTACAATTTTTTTAATATAAAATAATAGCATGAGTATACCTATTATTTTCATATTTTATAAAAGCAAAAGTATATGACATTATTACTATATTATTTTATATTCTTTTGTACAACGCTTTACGTATTATAATATTTCAGTACTTATAATATGTAATAAAAACCGGAAAAAAACTTAAAAAAAAATTTATTTATCTATTAAGAATTATTATAGTACATTATTTAGTTAGGTATACCTATTCTTAATTTATTATTATTATTTTTTTTTTTTTTTGATACATGCATGGACTAATTTCTTCTATGTAGGTTTTGGCTATTATTATAAATTATAAGATAATAATAATAGGTATGTTTAACAGCGTTTTTTAGACCTAAATTGTTATAAATGATAGGGAAAGTGTATGTAGGTAATTATTGACATGTAGATAATAATTTATTATGTTTTGGCCACACTAAAATTATTATTGCTGTTTAAAATTGCTTTTGGTTTTTATTTTATTATATAAGTGTAATATTTATATTATTGTTCACGTTTGCCTACATCGGGTTATTATAAAGCGTGTAAATTTTTATCAGTTATCCGTCCAAAACGAATGCGTGGTTTTTTTTGCTATGTTAAGCATTATAGATCAACGCAATATAGTATTTTGTATAAAACTGTGTAAAATAATGAAATTTGATATTTTAAATATACTTAATTATTAACCTGAAATTAACAATATATTGCAAGACGCATTTGACCTATCATTCTATCATATTAAACAGTACTGGCTACTTATATAAAAATTTCGAAAATAGGTATTTACTTTACTCAATTGAAACCCTTCAATATTTTGTGCTAATAAATAAATGTGCATGATGGGTTGACGCAAGCGATTTGACGATACAATATACTCATATTTATCTATTAAAATATTTAGTAGGTACTTATTTTTATTCAAAGAAACATCTGATAAAGTAATATAAATTATAATATACTGAATAGATAGAGCCATAACTAATTATAACCATAGCCCATACTCCATAGACATATAAAGTATAGACAGTGTTTATATGTAATATATGTAAATGATTATAATTCTTGAGTTTTGATCTCTGAGCAAGTGCAAATAGTTTTCAATAAACAAAAAATTTAATTTTAACTGACCATAATGAAAAAAATGTTGGAAAAACACACTTCAAAATAAACAAAATGCAATTATTACTTTATGGACATGGACCATATCCGTACTTAATATTTTTATAAAAATAATTTTATTCCTAGTATTCTAGTGCATGATAATAATAAATAGGTAACTAATAAAAAATAAATTATGAAAAATGAGCAAGTAAATCAGAAAACAAAATATTAAATTCGAAGCAAAAATTCAGTTTAAAAAGTTAAGTACCTACCTACTATTAAATCTAAAATCAATCACCTATTATTTAAAAATATACTTACTTATTTTAAGGTTATAATGCGGTTATTTTGATGTGGTTTTGTCTATTTTAAGTAGGTAAACTACATACTTGAGCTAAACTTGACTTCAATGATTATAAACCGTGACAAACATCAAATCAAACCACAAATTATTATACAAAAAATTAAAATACCTACATTAATGAAGTTTAATATTTTGTTACTTAAATGTCCCAAATATTTACAATTACAAAATGGAAATGTATCCCCTGACACCCAAAAATCGCTTATTTCATTTTGATGAGCACTTTATAATAATAAATTAGTTTTTTTTTAAAAAAAAAGTATTTACTTTTATTTTTCAAAAAAATTTGTAAAAATTGTAATGACTCAAATGTTAAATTACTTAACATGAATTGAAACTTTTGGTTAGGTTAAATAGGTTCTACCCTTCTGGAATTAGATAAATTATTTTAACATTTATTTATGTACATATTTTGTAATTTACCTAAAATTATTTGTATTAATTTTTAAGCCTAGAAATCTTGGAAAATTCTAGGGACCAAAGCAAATCATAAAGCAATACACCCCAGATTGTATTACATTTTAATAACAATATTAATCTAATTCCTTAGATCAGTGGTCGGCAACCGGCGGCCCGCTTTAAATTCTTAAAATGACGAAATTGAATTGAATATCATCAAAATAATCATATTATACACGTATAATTGAACATTGCATTTTTGCTTCGCGTATATTTTGACTTTTGATCAGTCGTATTTTATAATGGTAGGTATAATCTGTGGGTATACCTTGATAATTACCGATAAGATACCTAGAGTACATGTGTATTAAATATTGATACATCAACAGGAATTTAATTATCTATTTCAAGATTTCAAACTACCTACATTCACAATATTTTCAATTAATAGCCAATCCATTTAATATTGATGTTGACGATATCCCTGTTGAGCTTCAAATGGACAGTGTTGTTAAAATTCCTTTTATTTAGGAATCCGTTCAATTCCTCGTTCATTTAATATTAATAGGAACACGTTCAATTCCTCGTTCCTATATAAAAAAGGAACTCGTTTTTTTTTTCGTTCCTCCAAAAAAAGTATCTGGTTCCTAGTTACCTTAGTTTACATCAATACCTACTTAATAAAATAATTTTATTATTCTAAATATTTTAATTTTAAGTACAATTGTGAATTAATATGTAAAAAATATTATTTCAAATATAAAGTCAGTATAAATTAATACGAGATCTATAGATTAAAAAAAAAATATTTACGTTCCTATTCCCAAAAATAAGGAATTAATTCACGTTCTTATTCCTTTAAAAAATTTGGAATTAAGTCATTCATTCGTTCCTCAAAAAAGGAATCAATTCCAGAAATCGTTCCTTTAGAAACGCGTTCCTTAATAACACTACAAATGGAAATAATAGATTTCTAGTCACAAGATATCTTAAAAAGCTATTCGAAACATCGCCTTTACTTTTTTTCGCTGAACTTCCTGAATCATTTTTAAAAACAGACCTTTTCTTACATGAAAAAAATTAAAGGCCCATACCAATCATGATTAACTGATGAAGTGATGACCATCTTTATTACATTCTTAGAGAGAGCACAAGTAATTATAATGTCGAAAACGAAAAAATAATAAACAACATCCAACAACAAAAACCACATTAAGCATTTTACCAAACAGATACAATTTCCATACTTATGTAATTTTTATTTTATATATTTTATTATTTTAAGTTTTAGACAGTATTTTTTTCATATTAAATAATTTAAGAAAATAAAATATTTTTATTTTTGTCAGGCCCAAGAACTCTTTTTAATTTGTGTATATGGCCTGAGAGTTTAAAAAGGTTGCCAAACACAGTCTTAGTTATTTAAATGATTTAAATTTTTTATCCTTATTCTACCTTTTGCACTCTAAATTTTAATATGTAAATATTCATTTATGTAGCAAACATATCTTGTTGATATCTTGTATGAATTATTTATTCAAACCCATATATTACTTAGTCTATCAATAAGTTAATTTATAAATAGGCTCATGCACATAGTGACCAACAAATGCACCCAGAGCAAGATTCATATTTATTTTCCTTAAAATGTACTAGTCTACATATATTTTTAATTAATAAGATTTCAATCTGAAAAGTTATATTTAACTTGTAAATAATCTTATTAAATCAAACCTTTACTTTTTTCAGTGTATTATTAGTTTTTTTGATTAATAAATTACACTGGGAAACAGGTGTTGAAAGATGAAAGACTTGAAGTAGGTACTAAATATATTTAAAAAACCATTAAAACCCAGTTTTATCTTATTAAATTAAGTTAAACTATACATAATAAGTATCTAACAATAAAACAATATTTATTCTAATATGAGTTTATACATTATTGATTATTATTAATAATTTTAAAGATCAAATAACTTCATATTAGTATACAAATAATTTGTGTTTAGTAATGTCTATTCACATTAGGGTATTTTCTTGAATCAAGTATGCATCTATAGTAATATTATAAATATAATTATAAATTTCAAACAATAATATAATAACATACTATTAATCAAATATAATTAATATATTTAAGTACAAATGATTAAAATTGATTTTATAAAACTGAACCACAGAAGGTTTTAGCCATGTGTGATCAGTTTCATTCAAATGATGAGTTTGTCAGGTGGTTGGATTGCATGTGGTTCAATCATAACATACCACATTGATTATTTAACAATTTGTCTATCTGCCACTAATATAGCAACAAAACCATATTATTAATTACTGAGCAGATGAATTTGAAATAATGGTTACTTTTTAAAGAATTGCATGTGTAGAACCACAGAAATTCACCTGTGATGAGTAGCTCTATCCTTAATATTATTTTAAATATTATTAACTGACCTAGAATTTTATAGATCTAATACTAATAATTTATGTAGTAAATAATAAAGCAGTATGAATTTGTAAAATTGAAGGATATTATAATAGCACATATTATTATTTAAAAATAAATTGGGTAGTATGATATTAATTCATTTTTAATATCTATAAAGTTATAAATTACAATAAAACCATTATCCAATGGACACTTATACACTGTTCAGAATAAGAAATATAGTCTGCGGCCAATTATTGTGCATGGGCATAGCTTCACTAGTCACTACACATACTAACATAGACAACTGCCACCGATTATGTTTCTGAACAGAGTAAAAGTTGAAGAATATATATTTGTTTTACAAAAACATAAATATTTATTATAACAAACACAAAATATCCAAGTATTTTTATAATGAAAAATATATTTTTAACAATGAAACGTGTCTAAAAACCTACCTTCAATGTATTACAATCATGCATGAATCTTAAAAAGAAATTGATCACTATCTGAGAGGAATTGATGTTAAGACTGATACATACATGAAATATGATTTCTTAGTACTTTAATAAAAAAAATTAAGTAACAGTTAAAACAGTTTTTCTTCTTGAACTAAAACACATTCATACTTAAAAGTGTCTTCTTCAATCCAGCAACTATTTTCACAAGTGTATATTAGAGCTGTTCCGAATTCTAAGTGACCACTACCATGATGATCTTCACCACATTTAAGTTTTAAGTATGTTATTAAAGAAGGAAGAATTTGTAATTCAAATACCAATTTTCCTTGACAGTTACAACATTTATTTGGTTCATTTTCTTCATATAAAAATAAAGGTTTACCTTCATTACGACAGTACCTGGATAAAAATTGTCCGTCAATTTAAAAAATGTAAACATAATAAAAGTAGTAGATTACTAATACCATTGATTATAATCAATGATAATACTCACCGTAGAATTTGACCAGGATTTTTTCTTATTGTTGAGGCAAATATTTCAAAATATCGATCGCCATGTGCAGGTAAACTTTTTTCATAACCTTCATTTTTTTCTTCAAGAATCATTTGATTATTTTGGTAATTGTTTAATAAGTTTATTGCACGTTCTTTTATTACGTCTGATGCTTCTTCATAAGCCACAGATATATAATGAGGTTCAAAGTATATACTCATATTATAGTAATCCTGCAAAAATAATAATCATACAATTAAAATTAATGCACTTTATTAAGATAAAAAATAAATTACTATTGTAAATTATCTTAAATAATGTATATACAAATTACTAGAGGTTACCAATACAATTTTAAATGTAATGAATAATAATAATTATAATATTAATTGAACATTTTTTACGGTTATTTTAATTTGCTTACATTATAACATTTCAATAACACTACAATATCTTTTAAAATTCTCAAAAACTAAAATAAAACCAAAATCCAGAAATGACAGTTTTTCAGTGTTTTAGTTAAAAAATAATTCAATCAAATATATATATATATATATGTATATATAAATATATTTTATGGAAAAGGAAATCTTACTGAAGGTATTTCTTTTCTACTATCCAACAATTGAAGAACATCAGTATTTGGTAATTCAGGTTGCTCAGCTACCACATTTTCATCAACATCAGCATTTTCTAACTCTGCGCTTGCAGTAGCACAAATTTCAATGGCTTGACTTTTAACAGCAACATTACCATTTTCTTCAATATTAGATTCTTCGCCCCAATCATCAGCATCATCACACCATTCAATTAATGTCGTCGTAGACTGTTCTTTATCATCCTTGACATCTATATGATTTACAGCAACCCATTGCCGTCTCAAACATACCCAGCTATAAAATAAATTAATGTTTAATGGGCATAATAATATTGTGTATTCAAATTTTTTTTTTTACCTTTGAGATTTGTTCCAACATCCAGGGTTTACGCAAGCATGTATATATAATGTCCTGTGGTAAATAGAATTAGTAAGAGGTGCATATATCTGCATGAGTAACGGTATTTGGCGATCGCAAAGGGGACATTTTGGCAATAAATACTGATTCAAAGTGTTCTAAAAAAATAACTAATGTCAAACAAAGTTAAAATAATGATTGAATGGTTATTACTCACAGGCAACTCTCCGATTTTATTTACCAAATACACATCGTCCAAACAGTTTTCAGTAATAGGCTCGTCTACAAAACCCAATAGCACTTTTTTAGTGGTCTTCGCCATAGTTAACCCGCTGGTCCCAACTTCTCTAGTTCTCAACTGTTATCAAATTGTTATTCAAAGAAACGGTTCTGTTTCTGTGCATCACGGCCGCTGTATATATTATAGTGTATATATATATATAAGCGGTATCAATCGTTCATGTTATCAATTTATCATAATTCATTCTCTATTCATTCGTAGAGTAATTTAGTATCACTAATCACTATGAATTCACATATGATTTCACATTCATTATACAATTAATAGGCCAACCCACAATTTAATTTAAGGTATAATAAAATATCTTTTTAAATCGTGGGCCAACCTTAAATCATAATATCAATTATTATAGGTATAATAGGATAATATAGAATCAGTAATCACGGATCATGGTGTAGACTACAGAATAGATTTATATATATGATATATGGATATATTTTCAATTCTGTGTAGTGTGTAGGTAAGACGATTCAAGATAATTATTTGAAATCGTGGTAGGTACTACTGGTAATAGGCTTAGTCCTGGCACAGAGTATATTATTACCGAGTATAAAATATACAAGGTATATTTTCTGTTTTAATATCTATATGTATAGTATATACTATGCAAGTATGATCCAAGGCCTAGAAGTGCGTCATTAACTCATAAATAATAGAACATTAGACCTGCGATTGATTAGAACATTCAAAACACGGGTTCAAATATTTAATATTACCATAATGTTAAAACATTTCTCATACGAGAAATGAATAATATATTTGAGAACGGCAGTTTTGGAAAATAAAATATGACGTACTAGTTGATAGCGGTACAAATGTACAATTTGCTGTACTCTCCAATAATCATAGTGATACTACATTTTCTCGTGCGAATTTATTTTAAAATGTACCAACTACCAAATAATTATTATTGTAGTTATTGGTTAACTTGAACGGTGTTCTGGTCTCCATTTCGGCTTTTCAGTATCCATCAACCATAAACCAATAAAATTATTATCATTAATTATTTTTAACAGTGTTAATACTGTTAATGAATCGTGTTTTCATTATAATTCCATGAGATTTGGTGTAATTCGATAAGGGTAAAATGATACGAAATGGAATCGGATTACTGTACGCGTGCGAAATCACGGAAACCATGCGGACATCTATTACGATTAACGACTATAACCAATGTACCCTGATGTCCCTGATGTATTGATCTACTCCTTGAATTATAGTATAATATAATGTTTTACGGTCTATTAAAATCTGTGGTCTAACCACATTTATCATGAAGAATTCCGTCAGAACTGAGTCGCGAGACCCACTGGGCGTTACGTCAGCAATCGCATTGAGCGATTGAGGTGAATGCAGAAAGCAGAATGGTGATTTGTGAATAATTGCAATTCAAGACGTCGCAGGTTCGCGAGTTCGCGACCGTCATGACGTCGTCGATACTCATTGGGTAATACGCATAATTGGCATAACCCAGCATTACCTACGATTAACATTAACGCAAAAGCGTCAAATTTATGAATATATATATTAATAGGTAGACCTATAATTATGGTCAACAAAAACAGCTTTACGGCTGTAGGCACGGTTGGCCGTCAAAACTGAAAGTGGATCTCTTGTGGACTGACTCATGATAAAAAAAAACATGGATTTATCATGGACTGAATTAGACATAATAAAATAAATAATATGTCTATATGTGGAAGTGGACCACAACTGTAGATATAATATGGTTGCATATTGGCGTATACCACAACATGTTTGATGGTGGCGTACGAGAGTTCTTACTTCTTATCTCAGATTCAAAAAAGTTAATTATTAGTAGCGATCTTCGCTGATATCAAGTAGAACTGCTTGAAAGTTGAATTTTACCACATGAACCTTTTTTACATTTCCAAAATTAAATGAATGCACAGCATAGCAGCGGCCGTGGTGTGGGCTTTAAATATTCTGTTATTCTGTGATAATATTACGTGATAACATCATCATATACCCATGGACCGTATAAGGTCTATGAATATACCGAACAAAGACCATAGAATAAATCTTTAATCGTGACAAGATCAACGCTAAATTTTCGTGACGGTAGAATATAGCATATCGTTAAAATCCGTAGTGTTGCCAACTTACTTCTAACATATTCAATTATTTTTTTCTCCTCCCGCTCACTGCCCGTCAAGTGATCCTCGTAGTATTTTTTCCGTACCTGTTCAATATCAGTTTTACGATTTCCATAAATTGCGCCTATCCAACAACGTTTGAAATAACTTACATTTTACAAGTTACAAGTAATTCCCCAGTGCTAAACTGATTAAGTGTCCTGCATTTGGCATATGACCTCAGCAAATATTAATAAACGGACGTAAGGGTAAGTGAATTCACTGTTTAATTGAATATTAACTAGTCTACCGTGACTCCACACAATATTATAATACTCATCAAAACGTTTTATTAACAGCACGAATTTAAAACACCTATTAAATATTTCTTATATTTCGTGTTTTTTTTTTTTTATAAATACCAATTTTTATTGTTAACTCTAATTGTCTCCAAAACCTATTTAGTGAGTATAAGCTCAAAACTAGATTATTGAATTTAATTAACTTTACTAGTGTACCTATTACTTTTTTACTGCCTGGTTTTAATGGCTTTTGGGGTAATTCCATATCTATAATTATTGACATATTGTTAACTATTACTGCTGAGTCCTTACCTTTTACCTAATGATTGCTTTTGTTTCTTTGGTAGAATGTCATCAACTATTTAGTGTTACGACGGATTTTTATGATCAGGTTCTTGTTGGCTGGAATTATTACATGTTAATCATTATTTTAATAGGGCATTGCTTGTACTTGTGGTAATACATAATGAACTGTAATGTATTTTGTATTTATTAAAAATTACTAACTGTTTATGTGTAAGTACATTATGTATTGCTGACAACATTTGTCTTCAAGTTGCTGGCTTAAGTCAAGTGATATTTTATTTTACATAGGTAATATAGGTTATCCTTATTGTTTGTTCTAGTTATATTACATCAAATGAAACTCAACATACCTCTAAATAATTAATATATAAGATAAATATTCTAATCGCAGACACACTATTGCATAAAATAAAACTTAATTTATTTCTTAATTATTTCCTAATGATTTATTGCTTTATTTGTTACAATTATCAATAACAGTGTAATATGAGATTTTCTTAAAATAAATTTATTAGACCCATAATTTTATTTTTTATCATTATTTGTATAGATCTTGAGATAATTTTATAATTCAATGTTTTCATTTAACATACTTATATTACCTATAATTAATCATAGCAGTTATTTATGACAATGCTTCCCTATTTCATTTATTTATTTAATTATAGTTTAATGTAAATATTTGCTCAATTGCTCGATTATATTATTTAAATTATATTAGACATAAAAGCAATTTTAATTTTGTTATGTATAGGAATATACATGTTTTAAAATATGAACAAATATTTTATTGTTGTAATATTTAAATAATTACATTTTTATGATTTTTAACTAATTATTTATAATATTACTAATTTAAAAATAATTTATAAAATATTCTACTTATGTCAAATAGGTAGTGCTTTGTCAATTAATTATTAATGTTAAATTGATTATGCATAACATATACATATTATATGCCTAGTTTAAAAACTAAAATAAATTATAAATACTTAATAAGTATTTTACTATTAAGTTAATTAAATTATATATTCTTAAAAAATCTTTAAGACATTAAATTAATTAAAAATCTGCCTGAAATTATTGAACATATGATTGGAATACATTTATTAATATTGTGCAACATGTTTGTCGTACTAGTTTTGTATAGTAATTGTTTTGAATTTTAATGTGTAGTAAACATATTATATAATAATTGTATTATTATAGACTAAAGTCTCATAATATTTGTATAAGCTTCAATTAATTTAAAATATCATTTTAACAATACTATCATAAATGTTAATTTATGAAATCATTATTGCCAATCTATCTTTTTTTCTTTCAGTTACATATAAATTGGGTTGAAATTATGTAAAATTACATCTTCTTAGGGAAAATTATATTTAAATAAAATTATTTATACTTCCATTTTTAAAATATCATTTTTTGGTTTAATTCCTAACCTTGAAATTATTAAGTTAAAATATTTTAATATGTGAGAAATATGTGTTTATTGTTTTATTAATTTCCTATCAAATTATTAAAAATAAATTTAACTTTTATCTTTTTATAATTCAAAATAATTGTTTTTCTTATTGTAATACCTAAAATTTGTTTATTTGTAATATATTATTTTCATTTTTTATTCTGTTACTACATATTTATTTATATACAGTATTTTATATATTCATAACATTCATGATTTAAATTGATTTTGAATACAAACTACATAATAAAATCAAAAATGTTATATAAGTGAACATAAAATATTTATGTATTCGTAAAATAATAATTCATGAAAGGCATTTTTTCTAAATAAATTTAACTATGAAAACTGTATAAATTTGCAATCTAATCATAATAATCTTTATACAGCTGTATAATGAGGTGATAAAAACATTGGGCGTTTTTGCTTCTTGTGTCTGATTATTGTATTGTATAGGAACACCAAATGTAATGTCAACAGATCCACATTGGTTAAAGGGAGTAATAGCTGTGGCAGTTGGTATTGGAATTACGGTTGGTTCAGTTGGGGTGGTTTTTATAACTCGGCTACTAGATAAAAAGGAAAAATTATTATTAAAACAGGAAGTTGATGAATTAAATACTGCAATACTTGATCTTCAATCAGAATTTAAAGCATTAAAGTAAAATGTTTTTAATATTTTATGTAGAATTTCGTGTTTTCTGTATATTTGATTGTATATTATTTTAAATTAAAATGTAATTTTAGGAAAAAAGTTATAAAACCAGGAAAAAGATTAACATTATCTAGTAGTACAAGTGTTACTAGTGAAGCAAGTTTATATACAGCAATAGGAACTGACGACGAATTTCACGACATGTCATCAGAAAATGACGAATCAAACATGCTCAATGAAATGTATATTATTAAATTTAAGCATTTAATCCTTTCAAAATAAAAAACCTTTTTAATGTAGCTCAGGTGATGGTCTAACAACAGAAAATGTTGACAAGCATAACATTGGACCTTCATTACTAAGTGATGATATTTTTGATCAAGTTGATGAATTATTTGAAGGCTCTGATGAAGATAAACTAAAGGCATATAATATATTAGTTAATCTTAATGAAGAGGTAATTATTCTTTTTTATTCATCTTAAAATAAATATTTAAGTTACTTAAACCATATTCTAATACATTTTTACAGCGAACTGATGATATTGAAGTACTATGGAGGTTAGCAAAATCTTGTCAATTTGTATCAAAATATTATACTGCAGCATTGAAAAATCCAGAAAAGAGTAAAATAGTTATTGAAGAAGGTAAGAAGTTAAAAAAAATTCTGAACAATCTAAGCATACAACCAATTTTTTTTTTTTTTTAGGTTTGAAATGGGCATCTCATGCTTTAGAAATGTATCCAGGAAATTGCAATGCACATAAATGGTTTGCTATATGTAGTGGAGCTCGAGGTCAGTTAGGATCCAATAAAGAAAAAATTGAAGGAGGTTATGTTTTCCAAAATCATATAAACGAAGCGATAAAAATTAATCCCCGTGATCCAACCTTATATTATTTAAAAGGAAAACTTGAATATGAAGTATATTTGATTAAATTTAGTACATTTTAGTAGACATTTATTGTTATTTTAATTATGTATTAAGGTTGCTGTATTGTCATCTTTTGACCGGCGTATTGCCAGCTGGTTATATGGAGAAGTTCCTAATGGTACGATAGCAGAAGCTATTGAAAATTTTTTAAGATTTGAACGGGAATCACCAATTCAGCTAAAAGACTGTCATCTGCATCTTGCTAAGTGTCATATAGCAACAAATAATTATGATACTGCTGTTGAATGGTTAGAAAAAGCATTACAACTTCCAGTCAAGGATTCTGAGGTGAGTAAAAATCATAATGTATATTTAATATACATTTTTCCCCTTAAAATAATAAAAATAATAATTTTAGGATAAAGAAACTGATATTGAAGCAAATCAACTTCTCAAGAAATACTTAAAATACAAAAAAGTGTAACTTTTATTACTATTAATTTAGATTAGGTTTTTTATGGCCAAATTATTTGATTTTTTTAATCTGTAACCTTATTTTAAGTTAATTTATTAATATTAATATTATGGTGTAATGATATAATAATACCTTGTTTTGCAGTTTCAATTGATTTTTAAAGTAAGTTATAAACTCAAATGCTTAAGTTTTTCCAGAAATTTGAGATACGTATGACTTGAAAATTTAAATAATTTGGCTTTCACTTTATTGCTTAGTGTTATATTTTATAATATTTGTATTGTACTATTAACTATAATTGTTCAAACCATGAATATTCAAATAGGTTCATTTTAATTACATTTGAGTTAAGATAGTAAAATAGTATTTGTAATTGTCTTTATACATTAAATGTAAATAACTTTTTAGGAAATTTACCATCATAAGAAACTACTTTGTTATCTTTTCAAATATATATATATATATATATATATGGATTTTCTTTTTTTTCTATTTATGTAACCATGCATACAATACCATTTTTGGATACCACTATATTTATTAATTGTATATTACAAACTAATTGGCCCTCATAATTATGGTTTTTTTTTTTAAAAACAATTCACTTCAATATCTAGTGTCATCTAGTAAAAGTTAAAAATAATCTATTTATACTTATATTAAACTAAGATTATGTATACTTTTGAATTTTACAAATAAACCATTCAACTGTAAACATTTTTTTTTGTCTATGTGCATTATTATAATTTTTTTTTATTATTTGTGCATAATTAATATGTTTTTAATTAGGTATATACAAAATGATAAAAATGTAACTGTTGATTATGTCGTTAAAAAAAAATTGTAATAGAGAAATATATATTACTGAATCAAGATAGTTATTTTATTTTTTTATTTTTGAAATTAGATTTTAGTTCATTTTAGTCCGTCGTAACCCTAAATCTATTTACAACTGCTTTCTGTAATTTGCTTGGTATTTTTCCATGCATGCTAACAAAAATTTAAACTAATGTTTTTATCAAACTTCTGACTGAATAATTTATTTGCAGTGAAAAATATTGAAAATGGAATGGAGAGGAATCACATACCTTACATTGTGGTATCTTAGTATTACCTGTGGATTTCTTGCTATATGTTGTCCAACAATACCTATGATGTTTATTTGGCCAAACACTTTTCGTCGTGTTATGGGCATTATATTCTCAGTGTGGGAAATGTATCCCACCGTGAGTAAATAGTCATATAAACTATAATTCATTTGACTGGTATAATCATTTTTTAGGTTTTGATGCGCCTCTTGTTCAATACACGTTTTGTAATAACTGGAGATTATATCAATCCTCTTGATGGTGCATTATTACTTATGAATCACCGTAATCGGTTGGATTGGAACTTTTTGTGGGGCGGTATGTTTTATGGCGCTAAACCACAAGCACATAAACTGAAGATGGTACTAAAGTCTACTATTAGGCATTTACCGTTTGCTGGTTGGGTGATGCAATTGTCAGGATTTCTATATATTCAACGTCGATGGGACCATGACCAGTCATTGATGGAAAAACAATTAAAATACTTTTGTGATGTAAAAGATACTAATCAGGTAATGAATACTGCATGTCTGTATACACAACTGAATACTGAACAAAGTGAATGTATTAGTTCTACCATAATGTTCATATCTTCACTAGTAAAATTGCATTGAAAATTTCATACTGTAAAATATTAGAACCAACATTTTAACTGGTCATTTTTATAATTAGCCAGTAGTTATCCTAAAAGTAAAGAAAAACTAACAAAAGTAACTTATGGTTTTCGTAAACATTGTTTCAAATAGTTATTTTTATGTTGTCATTTATTTCAAATTTATAATATTTTTAAATATTTATATATAAAATGGTTATTTATGCTTTTTTTTGTACTTTTAATGTTTATTCAAATATTGGTCATAAATCATTTCTTACAGATTCTTTTATTTCCTGAAGGAACAGATTTATCATTATCAAATATTGAGAAAAGCAACAAATATGCTGAAAAAAACAATCTTCCAAATTATAAATATGTGCTCCACCCAAAAACTACAGGCTTTGTCTTCCTAACAAATACTATGCGAAAAAGTAAAGGTTATTTAGACTAATTATATAAATTAATAGTATAAATGAATTTAATTTTTGAAGATAAACAATTAAGAGCAGTGTATGACATGACAATTGGTTATCCCGATTTATTACCACAAAATGAAATGGATGCTATACTTGGTGTGTTTCCTAAAAATGTGCATTTTCATATAAAAAGGTATAAATGTTCAAATGAAATAAGTTTCAAATTGTATTAATTTTTATTACTTGTATAGTGTTATATTATCATGTGTTGGTTATTAACCTGCACAGTTTATTTATTTTATTAGAACACTGAAATATATATTATAAGGATAACACACTATTTACTAATAATAAAATAAGTATAATAATACATTTATGTAGTTGTGTAGACAAATATAACAATTATCGTGCATATTAAATAATTTAATACTATATAATTAAATTATTATGTTTTAAACTTAAATTTAATTAACTTGTCTAAGTTAGATATAATTAATGTTACACATAAAGAAAACTTAACCATATAAATTATATATACATTATTATATAAAATCAAAACTACTAGTGTTACCAGCAATCATTTATAGATTAACAAAACATAATTTTTTTTAAATAAGGGTCAAGATTTTTAAAAGTAATGGAATTTGTTTTAAACTTGATTAAACAAAGAAGTTAATGAAAACAATGTTTATTAAAAAAAATTGGAGAGAAAACGTAAGAACCCTACTTTAAGGGTAATAAGATTTAAGTAATTTAAAATATAATTATGAACCATGAGTTAGCCTGTTTTAGTTGCATTTAAATGACATAAATTTTAAAACATTTAGTACAGATTCAATTATATCATTCTAGTTAAATATATTGTTAATTCAAATGAATGGATAATATTCAATATTTATACAAATTAGCGAATGATAATACATTTTTAAAGCAAATAGATTTACTTTAGTGTTTAATAAAACCAAGAATACGCATTTTATTATTTTTATTAGATTCATTATAACATTCATTTTATTAAAATAAAATTATGTTTTAAAAAAAAGGGGATTTCTATGATTATTAAAAGATAAGATAAGTTCAAGATTTGAATTTGATATCGATTAGTTAAAAATAAATTTTTTTTTGGATCTTAAAAAGTTTTATTTTTAGAAACAAAAAAATGCAGAATTTTTAACAATATTTAATAAATCAATTATTAAAAATATTAAAAAAAAAAAGCATTATACATTTTTATTGGTAGACCAAAAGGAAAACTATATTTGGCAGATTGGGAATTAAGATTTTAACTATTTGAAAATGGTCAGATAAAAAAGAGCAAAACCAGTAAAGCAAAGGATCAGAAATCCAAAATAATAAATTTACTGAATAATATTTCAAGATTAATTCAATCAAAGCTTTTTAAAAGTCTATGTAATTAATATCTATCACTGCCTTAACAAATGAATGTAATTAAATCTAATATTCAAATTAAATACATATTATATTTATTAAATTAATACTTGCTAAACATTTAGTTGTAAAACCATGTGGGTAATGATAAAGGTATGAAGAGTTGTTTGTTAATTTAGAAAATACAAAATAATTAACAGATAATTTAGAAATAGGATGTCAATTTGAAAATAATGAGTGGTCTATAACATTTCTTTAAGACTGGATTGTATGGTGGATATATTTTTTCAATACTTTAATTATTAAAAAATAGGATAGATTTTTATTTTAAATTTATAACTAATTTAGTATTTACTATTGATCAATTGTTTTATAATGTTTCAAGAACAATTTTTAATTTCATATGTTACAATTAAAGTGTTGAACCAGTTAGTTCATGAACTAACCTAAATGTGTAGGTATTAGTATTGATTATAAATATTATTTATAATAATGGTATTAGGTAATGTACTAATGTAAATAATTTATACTTTAGCTAGTTATTTTATACATTCCCGTGGCTCACTTTATCATGTTAAATTGTATAAAATATTGTTGGTGACGACAATGTTCATATATATATGTTTATCGTGTGATTATAAGATTAACATTTTACTTATTATATTAGAGTTGTCAATAAAATTCTTAAGGTTTAAAGTTCAGTTACACATGTTCACTGTTAATTTGTCTTTATCCACACACTTATTTTAAACACTATTAGATATAGCTTACAATGAATGAATTTGAATAAATTTAATTTAATGAAAAATAGTATATTAGTGTTAGCAGAAAAAAAGAGGTATTATGCAATTACCATTTAAGACAAAATTTTAAATCAGGTGTGCAACTCTAATTACCACAATAGCCTATAGTACATACATACAAATAAATAATATAATTAAAATATTAATTCAGCTTAAAATTAATAAAATATTATAAAAGATTTTTAATTTAAATGTATTTTATACTTAACAGTTAAATGGAAAGAATAACTAGATATTTAAGTATAATTTTCATATATTTTTTCATACTTTAACTAACATTTGCAGCCTTGCAGTAATTCATGAATTACCTAGTTATTTCATAAAATTACGGAATTAAACACTTTAACTGTAATATATACACAACATTAAACATACTTACTAGAGATTGGTGTCTAAAGAGAGTAAGTTATATTTTAAGTTATATTTTTTCTCAAGGTATGATGAATCAGAGTTACCCACAACCGAAGATGGTTTAAAGTCATGGTTAAATGATGTATGGAAGCAAAAAGAAAAAAGGTTAGCGGACTTCACTGCCACTTCTTCGTTTCTACCCAGTCCAAAAGTTTCACATTCGCTAAATAAAAATGATACCGATGAACCCATCCATAATACTCTATACTTGGCTTTAATATTTTGGACTCTTGTTCAGGTAATTAGTTATTAGTGTTATATTAGAGTTTCTTTAGAGTTCTTTGACACGAAACACTTTGAAATGTAAGTAGGACACGTTTTTCGTATATATGTCTCGTGTGAATGTTTCCATAAATATCAATATATTTGTAGTCAAATTTGTAGTGTCTGATTCTTTTCAGACACTATAAGTAGCTGGCCACAAAGTGTCTCAGGTGAAAGAACTCTTAATATTATAGTTTTATCATGGTGTTATAATTTTCATTTAGAGTATGGTTATTTATGGTATTGCAACTTCATTAGTCTTCCAATGTTGGTGTTTGTTATGCTGCATTGTGTTTTTTGGATTCTCGTTCGTTGAAGATGGGTTTCAGATGTTTGAAGTCAATTTATACAACCGTTTTAGAAATTGTAAGAAAGAAACTTAAAAATTAGGTTTTTATTGGTCATTATTACTTAGTATGACTATTTACTGTCTGAACTTTAATTCAGTGAAATAATTTTGGAATTAATTGGAATCATACAATATTTACAAATTTTATTTTTTATTCATTTTAGGTTAAAGTTTATTCCTTAAAATTACTTGACCTAATTATCAATTTTGTAAAGTCTGTATTAAATAAAAATTAAATCGTTGAATATTATTATTATTTGACTTAATTTCTTTATTAAAATTACAATAAATCAACAAAAATCAAATGAAATTATTATAGTTGTTTAAATAAGATGCAAAAATTAAACACAAGCATTTGTTTGGTACACAACTTAAAGTTTTTAGATTCAACTGCGTTCAAAGTACCATGTGCAGACTGCATATTATAAACTATAAGACAACAATTTTTTTTTTTCTATTAAATTGCTGTTAGTGTAATGAAAATGATAAATGTATGTTTCTAATAAGTTCAAGGGTTTTTATAATAAACCTACCTATAGGCTCTAGTATTAGTCTATAAGTTATAACATAGTCCTTGTGATGCACAAACACTTATCGATGTTTGAAGTATGTAGTGTACTTACACGGAAATCGAGCCCATGTTCCATGTATGTTATATTAAACTTATTTATGGTACTGTTGGCTGAGACTCACTGGCTGAAAAAAAAAACACTTAACATGAGCACTTGTAAAACTTCCGAAACACTTGCGCTGTTACACAATAGGCAATAGCCATGATTTTCATATAACGGGGAATTATGAATATTTTTAAGTGTAGCAATCCGCATGCAGATAATCTAGCTATTTAGTGAGCACTGGATATTGACCATTGGGTAGTACTGGTAGTATTACTATTCTCTACTACCATAGTGTGGATTTCAAGCGCCGGTTGTCGTTAGCGCATCACTATTATTATTTTTGACCTTTTTTGTAAGACAGTTGCTCATTGTTTGATTTTTGGGTTATACATCGTTTGCGCATCGATCGTTTAAAAGGTCTTACATCATTTGCGCATCAATATTATTTAACAATAGAACTGAAAAAAAGGTGTATACCCAAATATTGTATAGGTATTTCTGTTTTAAAATATATATTATGTAGGCAATTAGTTGGCAATAATACGATATAGCACGAGATTAACAACTAGTGTACGGGTAACCAATCCATTTTTATCGCTTAAGTATATTACCAAGTTCCGGCAGCGTCGTCGATGCCTCAAAAAAAAAAAAAAAAGAGTTGATTATTGAATAGTAAAACTCGTTAGACGCTGTCGAGACGTACGCGTGACACACGAGACGTAAACGGTTCGGTAATCGGTACATTATAATACAATAATTTTTTGACTTTTGAGTACATGTAAAAATGATGCCTATTTGAACTGATTTTGATGCGCATATGATGTACGATAATTTGATGCAGGTAAACAGACGATGCACAAACGATGTACGATATTTTCGCACAGTTAAACGGACGATGCGCAAATGATATACAGCCATTTCAAGAGTTTTGTTGATGGTACATACCTACTATACCTGTCTATTCCATACTATTGGGTTAAAAATTATTTAAACTAGTCACTATGTATATTCTTGTATTGTTTCTTAAAAGTACTTTGAATCGTACGGTTTCTTATTATATAATAAATATATTATTTATTGTATAACATCTTTAAAAAGTAAATAATTGAGTTACACAAACTGTTATTAAAGTCCATCTTAGATTATAACATATATATATATTCTAATTATTATGCCTAGGTATTTTATTAATTTTTGAATGACAGTAATAAAAACACTTGTGAAATCTTTTATTACATTTTTATCAACAATGATAAAAAATAAAAATTGAAAAAAAGTTGAATATTTCAAATAGGAACCTATTATTAGCTAAAAAATGAATAAAATATTTTAAAAAGAAAATGCCAATATAAACTACTGATAAAAGTTTCAAGTTTCTAAGACTTGTACTTTTTAAAAAATAACAAATATCTAAAATTAAGAATAAATTATTATATTACACCATTTTGTAAACATTTATATTTCAGACGTTTATAAAAATGTTTTCTTAAATTGCATTAGTTATTTTTATAAAAAAAACTTTTAAATAACCTTGTTTGTAAACTTAAGTATACTTAAACACTAAATATTTTAATGAATTTTAAATGACAAAATAATTTGTAAATTATTACAAATTGACATATTTTGTAAAAATTTGAACTTGGCGCTTATAAAAAAAATGATGACTAATGATTTCCAATTTTTTAACTATGATAACTGATAAGTAAATCTTATTTATAAGAGACCTAGTATTCAATTTTCAAGATTTTTTGGGCAGTCGAATTTTTTTTATCGATATTTCAAAAAAAAAGCTTAGAATTATCTGAAATTTCAATTGTCTATAAATAGCTTAAAAAAAAGCAAACTACTTCGACGTTTAACCGTGTATTGACAACGCTATATAGTATAAACATTAAACATTTAGTAAAAGTTTTAAGTATTATTTACTGTTTTTTGTTTTTAAGTTAAATTAGTTAAAACAAAGTAAAAAGATTGATTTTATCAAAAACTTGTTTTTTCATTACTTCTTTGGGGTTTTCCTGACGATTTTGAAAACTATTGATATATAATTAACTCATTGATAAATGATAATAATCTTTTATTTTTGACCCCCCAATGTACCAACTAGAATCGCTAATCGCTTTTCTTACAGAATAGTTGTTGAAAATCGAAGCATTAAGATTACTGCTCCATAGATTAAAATAAAACACATCATTGTATAAATCAATATATTTACCATTCTGTTCAGAATCTAAAACGCCAAAGACCCAAAGATGGATCTATTCTACCAACCCCCTTCACGAGAACACTCACAACCAAAATATACCTATATTAATTTCAAAATTATTTGCATACCTAGTTAATCAATACAAAAACAGTACTTTCTATTTTATAGTAAATGTTATTTAATATTTGTTTAATTACATTAAAATGCATAAATTATTAGTAAAAACAATAAAAATAGTAGTTTCAATGGTATCTAGTTCTTTAATAAATTAAATAGTAATTTTATTGTATTAGATATAATATAATATACAATAATAATAATAATAATATGGATGAAATATTATTAAATATTTAAGTATATAAAAAACAGGAAATTATGTGAAATTATGAGATTAAAATATGATTATATTATATTTGTCAGTAAATATATTATCTGCAGTTTGGTTTATATGAATAAATTACATTAAATACACTGACCCATTGGCCACTGCCTTATTTACACACAAGACATAACCGTTACAATTAGTTTTCTATATTTAATTTTCGTCCATGCTGATTAAATGTGGTACGTGCCTACATAATATTGTAGAAACGAATTAACACAAGTAGAAACTGTCCATTATTGGTAGTGACTGCTGTACTGACTATATTCAAAATAAATAAGAAAAATAAAAACTATTATCCATACCGACTTGTAGACTTATAAGGAAGGCCATCCAGTGACAAAACCGCAACGTTGATTAGCTGTTTTTTATATATATATATATATAGACAACTATACTTTTATTTATATATATATATATATATAATAATATTATATATTTTTTATAACAAAACAAAAATAATTAACTGTTAATTTTGTTTAATTAAACATGTTTATGACTCTGCCATAGTGTCATATAGTTGCCATAACAGCCGTCATAATATTAATTGACCTATATCACCCATATTCATTAATCATTCATATTTGGTATACTAAATTATGAATATGATTAATTGGTCAAGCTGGGGTGAGAATTGAGAATTAATATTTAAATTGAAATCAAAAATCTTATATAATATTATGCAATTTAGTTTATACATTAAATATTATTGAATATATATGTTACGCCGAATTTATATAATTGCTGAATGCTGATTACATGAAATCGGCAGAAAAATTGCCGATTTCATGAAATCAGCAACGCTGTTGCCGACAACGTGAAATCGGCAACTATGCCACCAAATTCACAAAATCGGCAAATTTTGATTACTAATTTCATGAAATAGGCACACTTTTTTCTGCCGAATGCATGAATTCGGTAACACATTACAAATAGTGATACCTATATAAATAACCAAAATTCCATCGATTGATCGAGGGCGAAGAGATGCAGCCAACCTTCTTTCAGTTATAATAGAAGAAAAAGATTGAAAATATCGTATCGCGACGAAAGGGGATTCTGAACACATGACTGGAGCGGAATAGTTTGGCTGCTATAAAGTACTCTACTTGAACGACTGCAGACATTCAAAATTTAAAAAATGAATATTCTTTACGGGAACTAGTTCGATTAGAGTCAGTTGGGACCGGACAAGGATATCGATGTTGTAATTGCCGTAGGTACGAATTGCACATCAAAAAAGTGTACATGGAGGAAAAATAACATGATGTGTAATTAAGCGTGCCACCCCGGCCGTAGTTGCCAAAACGTATAAATATAATATAAATATATATCTAAGCATATTAATGTAATTTCATAACTTTCAACTTTTTTTATTTTTTTTTTACAAATTTTTACACATAATTTATAATTACAATATGATTTTATTATATTTCCAATGTCTATGTACAATCATAAATATAATTTATATTGAATTATGTGTTATCATTATTTTAAGAATGGTTCTACCGATTTCACGTAATCGGCAGTATTATGCATTTCAAGTTGTCGATTTCACGTTGTCGGCAACAGCGTTGCTGATTTCATGAAATAGGCAACTTTTCTGCCGATTTCATGTAATCGGCAATTTCATAAATTCGGCGTAACATATATATATATATATATAGGTAATGGAATGTAAACATATTATGTACACCTACCTATTTGAGTTATAATTACTATTGGGTAGGTATCTCATATCTGATTAATGCCTTTTTTTGTTATTTTACAATAATACCTACTTGATATTTATCGAGTTTTTATTATTAAACATAAAATAACATTTTGGGCCATAGGGCTTTATAAAGTTTAGAACAACGGTTTCAACCTTTTAGTAGGTACTAACCATGAATTAAGATGCATTTCAAATAATATGATAATATATATATACATTATAATACATAAATCAAATATAAATCTGGTTCATTTTCAGATGTATTCTGAAATAATATCTTTAAAAAGGTATTCCAAATCAACAATCGGTTTATAAATAAAAAAGAAAAGAAAATAAGTATTGATTGCAACAGAAAAGTACGCTATTTTAAATTTTATGTTACACTTTCATTGTATCATTGATTTTTTAATAAATATTTATTAGTTATTCGTTAGTGATTTTAGATTCTGAACAGAGTGATGAATGTATTGATTTTACAATGATTTGTGCGTGTTTTTTTTATGTCTGCTATCACGTTTTAGAGCAGTAAAAATGCTTCGATTTCCCTTTATAGCAGCATTTCCGAAAGAGAAGTGAATTTAGTTGATAATTTGGGATGTCAAAAGCAAAAAATGATTAATAGTTTTAAAAAACGTCGAGATAAACCCCCCAAAAAAATAACGGAAAAAAGGGAATTTTTACGCAAAACCACTTTTTGACAAATTATTCGTATGCAACTATACCTATCATTGTATTCAAATTTAATACATATTACATCCATTATAATGACCAATCCTATGAACGAGGTCCATTCCATCCCATACTGTACAGCAGAGCGAGTCCCCGTCCGGTTGTTTTTATTATAAAATTTATAAAATTATTGGTTGTACTTGTACCTATTGTAATTTGTACACTGCATGTTGGCATGTTGCTAACCTATCACTTATAATCACAGATTAAGTAATAGGTACTAGCAAAATCACGAGTGCTTCACGCCAGTGAATGCGGTTGGCATCCGCGTTAAAGCGCATGCACTGGAACTTGTAATTATCCGTGACTCGGATCGCGCGCAATCATATTTATTACATTATTTTATTATTCAACTATTTACTCTGCCCTGTTACCTATCCGACGTGGTTTTTCATAACAAATCGGGGTTTTTTAAACACTTAAACAAATTTGAATTAAATTTGAATAATAAAATAATGTGATAGATATGTTGAGATTATGTGATATGAGATAATGATAATGATTGCGCGCATAAATTGCCGATGACGAGCTAAGCATGTAAGCCAAATAGGTAAATTTTATTTACATAGTAATTAAATTATAATTCATAGTTCAAATTGTATGCACGTTTATAGTATTTATAATACGGTCGGTGGTTTTATATTAGGGCATCAGGTCAAAGAGAACCACCTCCTTATGGTGGTATCTGGGTGACGCTAAATTGTTTTTAAACTATAGGTGGAAATAGATTTGACGAGAATAAAAATCGAACCTTTTTCGTTTTGGCGGAAACGACTGACGCCTTTAAATAGAACACGCGATGACGTGTTCTATGTTCCTTACGCTGGGTTAATTATTGGAAAAATAAGACAAAAAAATAATAAGAGATGTTTCAAATTGTACCTATGAAAGAACACAAGGTGTGTGCATTGTACAGTCAGCTCGTACTTGCATTTTCATTAATCTATGTTTATGGTAACCAGTAACCACATTTTATTCGTTTTTCTTGTATTTTGTCAATATAATATCACTAACGAACAATTATAAAAAATAAACACATTGTATTTTATAAACGTTGAATATTTTTCCAACTCCGATCTTTGAATGTCAAGACAATTTCAGTTATTTCCTAGTGGCTGGTACCTATGTCATCATGTCGAAATCTTGAAAAAAATAATATATAGTTCAAATATATTAAAATATAAAATATGTTAAGTATCTTAATAAAATAAAACATTTTCTAATGAACTTACTAATCCTATAGATATAAAATGCTGCAACTAAGATTTTTTTGTTCAGTTGTATAGAATTATAAAATAATAATTGTAAAAGAAGTGTAGATAGTAAAGAAAGATAAGTCCGGGTTCATGAAGTCAGTTTCATTATAATAATCGATAAAATATAAAATAGCATCTAAATTTAATAACAATATTATAAAAAAATATTGTCTTGCACTTGCTGAATTTTTATCCAAACTATGACTTAAATCTATTTAATAAATACTAACTGGTGATAAAAAATAAAATGTTCATGTAGTATCTAATTCGGTTCTGTCGTATTTGATTACGACAGAACCGAGGTACGACGAAAGGGTTTTCTTAGAAACTGTGTAATTAAGTGTAATTTAAAGGAATTTTATCAAAAATTGTATTATCGTTTATTTTTTATCATTATTCATTATCATTACATCGGAAATCCGTCTAATCATCATTGAGTGCGTGGTCCAATGTAGGCAATACATGACCTATAGAGCCTAGATAGAAGCTGGTGTATATATATAATATGTAAAGGAGTAAGATTCAGTAGTGATAACAAGAGTAACGTGAATAAAAATTATAATGTTGTTTGTTATTTGTTGTCTTAAAACTGTCAATATTAGACAAATTACAAACAATGTGTACAATTTTTACGAGCAGTTTGGATACATACTTCTTTTTGGTCTATAGGTTGCATGTTTCTATGTGATTTCTAATGTGTAAAATATTTTTTGCTGAGGCTTGTGGCTGTTAATCCAGCTGTTATTACTATGATTGCTCACAATGCTTACGTATGTAGTACTTAGTACTTATACACTTATGGATTATTAAACCTATTACCATATCAATGTATTACGATTATGTTTTACCTTGAAATACCGCGAAAACATTATTGTGCTTCGTAATCGGATGACACGTTCAACGATAGCCCCAAATGGCTAAAGAAACATATATTTTCCAAAAGCAATATTTTATAAATACTTTCAATTCTGGGAAGTACAAGTCAGCACTAAAAATTAAATTCAAATTGAACAGTCTAGTGGTAATTTATAATTATTATTATTCATGCCCATGCTTGTCATTAAATTTATAATAAATTAAGGATTCGAAATTTATTATCTAAACAAGAACATTTCTGTATTCATGGCCTAAATATACATAACACACATGTTTTCAAAATCCGTTTTTATTTGTGCACATTCTCGTATGAATACGTACAATGATCTGGATGATCCAAATATTAATAATGTTAATATATTATTAATATTTGTTGTATACATTTTCATCTTTAGACGAAGAAAATTAAATTGCAATACACAAATCGTATTTAAAAGTTTTATTTTATGTGATATAATTAATTGAATCAAACGGATGACTTTTTACTTTTATTCAAATTACTTTTGGCTAGTGGCCATTCAAAATGTGTGAAAACCTGACGGAAAATAAAAATAAATACATTTTAGGTTTCACTTGGAATCGGAATTAAAAAAAAAAAAAACGGTACGCTACACTTAAAGCACATACCTACGCAACGATATGCAAAGCCTAGTGATTTTAATCGAGTAAGTTGGAAACAGATCAGCCTCAGAGGCTCGGAATACGCCTTAGTAAGGCGCGGGGAAAAATACATCGAAATTCGAGCACCGAAATTGAGTGGGCTTTTTACAATGTCTGATGTAGTATACATTTATGTAATATGTATACTGTATATTGTATATAATATAACAATTTCCGGCAATATATTTAGTTGGTTTCGTAGTCAGGTACAGTAATTTTGGTCGGTTACAAACTTCTAACGATAATTCTGATACAATAACAATGTTATTATGATATAAAATTTTAGTTTTTAATTATTCACTGCAAAAAGAAAAAAACAAGTTTTGTACTAAATTTTTAGGGATTGGTTTATTGGAATTTTCAGGTAAATAATATTGAGGTTCAAACCTATATGCTAAACAGTAAAACAGCTAAACACTAAACAATATAAACCATATATCAGAACATTGGAAAGTATTCAATGCTTCAGCAAGAAAAAAATAACAGAACGGATTCTTGAAAATTAATTTTTTTCACTTATTTTCTAAATAAATGCACTTGAACTTGAACCCTTCATTAATATAATCAACATGACCTACACTGGCATCAATTTCCAAGTGTAATATGGTTTGAAATATAATAATAAATATTAAATAATATTTTTTTTTTTTGTACCTATAGGTAATCCGAAAATAACAAAGTTCGAATACAATACACAGTGTTGTATTTAAGAGTTCATGTCGGGAGGGGCGAATTTAAAAAGAGTTTGCCCAACTACTCACACAAACTTACCTAGACATAATGAATTTTATATTGCACATGTATAACCTATAAAGTAATAAGTTAAACAAATATGATAAAATAAAGCAACATATTTATGAACCAAAATCTATATTTCTATTTTTTGTGTTAGCAAATCTATTTATAACATCATCTATTGGTATAGTTCTAGTATGATGTATGTTTAGCAAAGCCAAACCAATCAAGCGTTCTTGCCTCATTTTGGATCTTAACCATGTTTTCAATCTAACAAAAAAAAGCAACAAAAGTAAGCAAAGAGAAGAATTATAAGTTTTTTTTTAATGCAATTTAAAAAAAAATAACTTATTCTAATAATACTGGTGACTAAATAGCCCATGGGAATCTAGTTTGCCAGTGAACTACATGACGTAGTGTACACGACGACATATTATGTACCACAGAGAAAAATGTATGTACGTTTATACCACGGTTATCTAGATAACCGTGATTTTTACCAATTTGTTATCATCGACACAATTTTTCGGAATTTTTGTTTTTAAATAAAATACTCAATACCCTATACCCATTAGCAGGGCCGTCTTTAGGGGGGGGGGGTGAGCAGGGCTCAGGCCCTGGGCCTCGCGCTTTTTACTTAAATTTGGGGCCTCGCGTTTGAAAAAAGTACTAAATATGTTTTTATTTTCGTAGTATTTAAATTGTATGCTTTATAAAATTGGTAAATATCAAAATAGCGAAGTAGGTTCAACATAAAACCTCTTTTTCGTCGAATTGTTATTAGTACCTAATAGATAATAATAGATTTAAAACATCACCGTCGGAAAAACATTGATAATATAAATGAATAAATAATATTTATTGAGCAAATAGTAGGTATACCGATTTTGTTAGTAGTAGTTTTTATTTTGTAGCATGTTTTCGTTAGCTGTTGACATCGGATAAATTAATATAATAATACAATAAAATTAAAATGAGTGGTCGATTACGTGATAAATATCAAAAATTTAAAAGTGGTGGTGAAAAACGAAAATTTAAGATTTCTAAAGAACATCAAAATGAACGTCAAAAAACTCTTTATTCAAATTTTTAGTCAAGTACACGATGCTTTAGTAGAAGTCAGTGAAATATCAAAGGATCCTAAAATAAAAAGTGAAATTTAGTCTTTGGCAAATTATGAATTTTCTTATGATTTTATCTGCTGTTAATAAAGTTAGTAAAAGTCTTCGGAGTAAACTCATGGAACTAAGTAATGCTGTTCAGTTATTAAGTGGTCTTAAAGATTTTTTAAATAATTTTAGAGAATACGGGTTTGAGTTATAAAGAAAACTGCTAACTAAAGATTATTAAGAATTATTTAAGAATAACCATGATGCAAGATCAACTCTCTGATTTGGCGATTATTTCAATTGAACGTGAATGTGCGAAAATGTTTACTATGACGATATTATTGAAAAGTTTACAGAAATAAAAGCCAGAAAAATTAATTTTTGATAAATTAAATGATTTTTACTGTCTTTTATTAATTTGGCTGTTAATTGTAACCTACCAAATATTTAAATATTTTGGGTGATGAGAATTATTGATGTCATAATAATATGTTCATTGATAGAAAATATAATACCTAAATGGTGTTAAAACTGTTTTCGCTCTGGGCCTCGTAAATCCTAAGGACGGCCCTGCCCATTAGTTATATAAAATTTTCCGGGTCTAAAAATTCTCGCTGGGGGGGCGATTGCCCCCATCGCCCCCCCTCAAATACGCCACTGACAACACAATGGACCATATCTAAGATAATATGCTATGAAATCGGGCACCATAATTGTTTAGAAACGCTAGACAAGAGATAGAGGTAATGAAATATTGAAGATTGATAAGAATTATTTTCTTACCATTTTTTTTTTATTTTATTTTATATATTATTATTAGTTATTAAGAACAACACCTAAAGAAAACATCTTTATTTTCTTATTAATTAACTGAATTACTCGGTTTTGCTCGAAATAGTCTTGATCAAGGCATAGTTTTCAATGACATGTAAAATATGTAAGGTGAATTCGACCATATTTGAAACATTATTTGTTCACCACATAAAAGAGACGCGGCTTGTGCTATTGTATACGACATATTCAAACGTGACATCGTAAATGAACAATAATCATTATATTATATTAAATATTAATTGCTCGTTGCGACTTATCGTACCGCACGTATACACGTCAGAGATAACCACGCGGACATGCATACATAGATTTCCTTATTAATTTATTATGTTATTAAATTAATTAATTTGTACTTTTACTGTCACTACAATTATTTCACTGTCGTAATTCCTTCAAATCGTTTACTGCTCCCGAATTTTTATTATTATATACATTTTATCACAATACTCAAACACACATAATACACTAATTGTTATACATCGCATTTATAATATGTAATTCATTAAGTCCTATACTTATATTAACATTATAATATCACAAATCGTACATTAATTTGATCTTCATCATCGTGCATTATGTGTTATTATAATTATACGTTTAATTTGACGTAAATCAAATCTCAAACGTCATAGCCGCAATTCGCATAATATTAAAATCATCATCAATTACCCTGTTAAATATACCTACTATATAACGTTATTATTATCTACAATAATATGTGTTATTACTTATTAGTTATTATTATTATTTTGTTCACTGTTTGTGTGTGTTCCTATCAAAGATTGATTATTGTCTTACGGGATATAATCTATATACTTATAAATAAAATAACTTGTCCTGATTGACCGATTCATCATTGAAGAAAGGGTAACGGTTCGAATGGTAGTTTGAGTTCTGGGCTCAAATGCATTATTTTTTCACTAATCTGTTACAAAGGTAATATTTTATGTTAATTTTGTGTTGATTTTATGATGATGGATTTAAAGTGCCCAGAAAATATTGCGAATTAATATGATAACCAAAATCACAATCATATTCACATAACTAATATCGTAGTCTAAGGATTTTTAAAAAATTGATAAAAATAGAAAATATCTCCTAACCGGAACCACTAAAGTTATGAGTATGATATTTAGTCCGTAGTTTCATTTTATGATTTAGATACCCAATAAGATACGATTCTTACAATTTAACCTAAACGGGGTTAAAAGAGGTAAAAAGGGTATAAATGGAAAAATCACCTAGCTGGAATCACTGAAGTTATATATATTTTTTTTTTAAATTTTCTGCAGGCCATTTAAAGCCTTTGGCTAATTCTACCAAACCCTTCCATCGGTTTCTGTTGTCTGTATACTCAATTCTTGCCGTTTCATCAACTTGAATTCAATCTTTCTTTACTATACCTGTTCAATGCTGACGTGGTCTTCCTCTGGGACATGTTTTATTTAGTTTAGACACCAAAACTTGTCTCAGTAGACTGTCCTTATCTCGCCATACGTGTCCAGCTCATTCCAATCGTTTTGAGACAAGATATTTTTGGATATTTGGTTCGTTAAAAATTCTTTCAATATCTGGTTTAATTTTCCTTTCATACTGTTTTGTTTATATATGGGACCGTATATATTTCTAAGAATCTTTCTTTCAAATGTCAGTAGCTTTGTCTCGTTCATTTTAGTTGTAGACCACGTTTTGCAACCATATACATTACTATGGGCCGTAAATAGGAAACATAATACGTATAACTTCCTCTTAGTTTCTTTGGAAATAAGCTTAGAACTAAATATTATGTTTATTGCATAATATTCTCGATTTGCCGCATTCAGCCTCAATCTTATTTCGTTATGCATATCATTTCTATTATTAAAATTAACTCCCCAAGTATTTAAATATATATTCATATTACTAGAAAATTCATAATAATATTTTATACACTTTCGGCGCGACGACCGGTCGTCAACCCTTATCAGTTATCATCCCATTCATCAACAGACAACACAACAACAACATAGATAAACAAAGATGCAGCCACCAGCTCGCATCATCGGCACCGCGACGTCACGCGTCGTCCAAGCAGCGCCATCGCCACCGGCTGTTGAGGCGGGGACGGTGGTATTGCGCGGTGATGACGGTTGCGGCGGCCGGCGGCGGTAGTGTTCGTCTGCATGCGTCCACGCGTTCACGGCGTACGGTTAAAGGTGTAGGTACACGCACGCACATATCCGACGTGCCGCACCGACGACGAGTGTGTTGTGTTCGATCATATTATATTGTTATTCCGTGCGACCGTTTCGAGAATCGCACCTCTGTTTGTGCATTGATTTCCCATACGCGCGCACGCCGCAGGACATCGCCGCGGCAAAAGGATTCGAAAAAGGATATTCATCTGCCGGATGCAGTCGCACACGGACCGGCGGTAAATCCGTTGGCCGCCGTCGACCATCGACTGTGGTGCGCGCGTGTTTCCACCCCGGAACCCGACACCCGGCTTCCTGCTGCTGCCGTTCAAGTTTCTCATGCCAGTCCAAAGTTGCAGACCGCCGCCGTCATAATGAGAGGTACGTGTGTAGGGGGTTAGTGTAGACGGATTTTTTTTTGCCACCCCGCGTAATGATAATCGGCCGTGTAGTATGTTGTAATAATTTAATGTAATACATACCGTTACATAAGTGCGCAAACTACGAAAAGACGCGATTCGTGCCGAATAGGTAAAACTGCGGTTTTAATTTCGTTAATTTTTTTTTCATTTTTTTTTTTCATTCTTATTCGAGTGTGTCCGTCACCGCCATCAGATAAACTTGATATTATACTTATATAACGTATATGTAATACAGCTGTAGCCTTTATTCCTTGACCTTTATACACGTACATGTACATCGGTATTAATAAAAATGCGAGTTGGTCTAGCATAGGCCATAGACGATAATATTACGAGTATACTACACGCGGTTGACGTTTTCCGCACGCAGTAAAACAGTCGTGTACGCACAGCACACTCACATCGAATATTTTAATAATTTATAACATAATTATAAGATGGTGTGTACATTGGACCGCGGCGTTACGCGCTGTGGACATTGCGAGGGCGACGGATCTGAGACTTTACACAGAAGTTGGCCGTACGCCACGGAAACGCATGTGTCACGTCAAAAACACGTGTGTTCCGCTGAAAAACGATCCTCTGAATCCGAAGATACTTGTATAATATTATTCATTGTTCTCGCATATACTTCCTCTCTTTATCCGCTTCTTTTATCGTCTATTTTCCGAGTTGAATGAAGTAGTATACACTCGAGACTCGTAACATTTATATAACGAGATGGATTTCAGTCCTCAAATCCGTGATTAAAATATTCTGTCAACGCTTGAAAAAACAGCTTGTCGACACATGCACCCGCCGAGATAAATTTTATTGTTCGTTTAATTATTCGAACATCAAATTCGATCTATCTTAGGTATTATATAAAAAAAACTAATACCAAAGATAATACTATATATTATCACTGCAGCGATAATATTTCACATCGTTATCGTAAACTCGTTGTATATGGTGATGGACCTACTAGGCACTAACTTTTAATGACACGTCTTCTTCTATAAAAGCTCGTTTTAGTTAGATATACAAATACATATTTGTACAATTGTACCGATGTGTTTGAATTAAATAAATTAGTTGTGATTTCTTGTTGCGTAGTCGTAATTTACCAAATATTTCAATTCGGTATTATATATTATTTAGTGTCCTAAACAACCCCTCTGGAGATCACCGGATGATATCGACCCTCCACAACAAGACGTATCTACTTTGTGTATAGGTAAACATTCCATATATTTAACATTTCAGCCCGATATACATACAAGCACACCATGTGGTGGACAGAACAGTATATTATATTATTTTATTTAAAACCTCACGTAGGAAAAATGTTTGGCGTCCTGGGACCATAGACTGTCCCTGATTTAATTTTAACAAATTGAATTAACAATACAAGCAACGTTACAGACGTTACAGTGGTTGCAGACTATACAGTCATAGGCGTGCGTAGACATTGTAGACAGGTGCATTCCTTATTTTTTACATTCATCCTTTACGTACCTTAAGTATTATAATAAAATTTGCATATAGCAATTACGACCGGTTTCATATAAAATTCAACATCAGATATAAAAAGCACATTGAATATAAAATGAAAATAAAATTATATTTACATATAAAGGAATAAAAGTTTAGTAAAAATGATATTGTTCATATATATGTTGAAATGTTTCACTTTACATAATATGTTTTATTTACCTTGTTATATGTTGTAATATATAATATTTGTGTAAAACATACTTTTTTCAAAACAATTATTTTAATATTATTTATCATTTTAAATAATAATATCGTTAAAATTTGATTTTTGCATAAACATATTAATTCTTAATTAAAACATTATTGTAATTTTTATTGTCTCTATTTTTTCTAAGAAATGTTATCAATAATTTGAATATCAAAAAATATTTATTGTACTATTGTAGGAACAGCAATTGCCCGTAAAATGTTGGGCAAAAAATTGACTATAATAATTATAATAATCATACTACTCGTATATACAAAAATAACTATGTACAAATACAAAATAATAACAAAATGTATTGCCTGTTTGACACAAAATAAAAATTAATAATAATATCTAAAATAACTTAAATGTATATTCTATTTTTATATAATGTGATAAACGGGATAACTTTAATTAAAATATGGCGTAATATAATAATATTTTGAGATAAATAAAAATGTTTTAAATGTATCAAGTGTCAACTATTTGTTTTGTATTAATATGTATTTATTTATCTGGATATTTACTTAAGATATATTAATTGTATTGTGGGGAGCTACTCCCGAAAATTATCCGTGGACGCAGACATTTTGCGTTATTTTTCTAAATAACATACCCTGTCACCACCCGTGTGCACGGCTATAACTACTGTAGTACAGTACCTACACTGAAACGAACGACAAAGAACATTTATCACGTAAATAATTCGTTGTATACTATAAAGCTGACTGTTGTACAATTAGAAATAATTAAATTGTAACCATTAAACTAAACCTTTTTATTAATAAATACATTTTGATCAATCCAGAGAGAAATATAATATGTTACTTATAATATTCATTTTAAACATAACATTTAGAACAAGAGTTCATGTATATACATTAAGTATTATATATTATATGTTATCGTTTACTATTTTCAACTACTGTTATAAATCACGACTGTATATAATGAATGTACATAATAATTTATAGTATTTTATCGTAACACGTAGGTATATATTTTAACGGCATTTTTATTGTTATGTTATCACTCATCATTTATCAATAATGAACTTCGATAATTCATGTTCCCAATAGTTTTTATGTATGTCATTAGTCATTAGTCATTACATTAGTTCCAATTATGTTTTTTTTGATAATTGCATGGTAAAAATATTGTTTAAAGCTAAAGGCGCGTCCTTACTGCATTTCGAGCGGCCTCTAATTTTAAATGTGGACGCTTTGCTTATCGGCTTTCCGATGGTTGTTGGTAAACATCAAAAGAAGCCGCGTGGCATAACCAGTGTGAACGTAAGTCGATTGGGTTGGACTTAAAAATTTTTTTTAAAAAATGTATTATGAACCATATGCATTTTAACTAAAAGGAATTTTAAATAATTTGGGCATAAATTTACTATACGTAAATATTATGGCAAACAGTAAGTACATGAAATAGGTATAACTGGTAGCTTCTACTTTTAGAATCCACCTTAGAATTCTTAACAAATCCTCATAATATTAAATTGACGAACTTGAACTTGGTTTTTTTGAAAAGTTAAGTTTCGAAAACTTAAAAGTGGAGTTTTCCAAGAATCGTCTTGGAACAGTTTAAAATGTAACGTACTATATTCAATTGAAATCAACCAATTATAGTCCGCGATTAGCCAACAAAATTCAGAGTATTAGGCATCAACAATTTTATTTAAAATCCTGGTCACAAAATGGCTATTTTGAATGTTTTTTTTTTAACAGTGAAATCAAATTTGAAATTTGAGATTTTAAGCTTCGAAAATAAATAATATTATTTAATACACTTTTAATGTAATGCAGTACAATATAATTTATCGAAAAATAAATGAAAAATAATGGACAGAACAAAAGTTTTTTCATTTGTCGAATCATTATGAAATACTACATTATTATATTAGTATAATAACATAGTAAAATAATGATTTATTTCGTAAAATATTAAATGTAGGATAAGGACGAAAATTTACAAAAAAAAAAAAAAAAATAGCTTTATTCTTATGTGCTTATTTTTACATTACCAACCGTTTGAACCGATCGTTTATTTTAATATAACTTATAAGTATAATTTGAGTATAATATAATTTATAATGATATAATTATTATTACAATTACGGTCATAGAGAACAAGAAATTAGATTAAAATATAAAATTAATGTAATTATTATATACGTACAAAATGCATGTATTAATTTCCAATGGTAATTATTCAATTCACTTGTTGGAGTAAAATAGTAGGTATTATTTTAATTGCACATACGATATATTGGTAGAATACTGTCTAATGATATCTGAAATAACTCTCAAGAGTAGCTCAATAATATAGCCCTAAGCCCTGCAAACACAAGACATATGTCTCAATAATTATTAGGTACCATATTATATTTCATCTATAAATTATGCTCACATCTACTAAATATATATATATATATATATATAATATTACGTATATCACTTTAAATTATAATCGGTATTAGAAACGGTTACAGTATGATAGATGTAACCGAATTCCAAATTTGAATAATGATTTTATTATTTGTTTAAATTTATCCTTATAAGTTATAGGTTAGAGCAGGTGCAACAACCTTTTTAACCATGGGAGGCTATATTATTTTTCAAATGTTCAAGCCACATTAATAAAAAAAATTTATGATATAATATTAATAATATTTTTGCTATTATAATTATTTTACTACTTAATTTTTCGATATCGGCTTGCAAACTTGTCGTTGAAACTCGTAATAAATACAGTGTGCAAATGTTCATCTCTCTAATTGAGACAAACTAGTTGCTTCCCAAAGACAATTTTATAGAACCTCGTCATTTTGAAGATGACATTCATTTGTAAATCATTCTTGACATAATTTACGTCCAAAATATTATTGAATAAAATTAAAACACGAAAATTAAATATATTTAAGAGAGCCATAAAAAATTGTTTCGCGGGCCATGGGTTGCCGACCCCTAGCTCTTAGGTTAGAGAGTCATTATAATTTGATTTTTCATATTGTGACGGAAAATATATTGAAATTTGGAACTAATTTTTTCCTTCGAAAAGTTTAGTCATAACTTTTGAAACATGGTAAATTGTAACTATAGAGTACAATATAATTAGTATTTAGTAACTATATAGCATTCCAATGAAATATGCTATCAGACAATAATATAGAAATTAATTGGTTAGAAAATTTTTTATTTTAACTTCATTTTTATGCATTACACGCGGTATAGAACCAGATGTGATGATACAAATATATTAATATAATGTTTCTCGACTGAAACCTTGGCCTAGTGGTAATCGAAATTAATTGTATTCAAATAATAGGAACAATTGAAATGAAAAAAAAATAGTCATCAATGTACAATATTTTTGAACTAATTACAATACATTTATAGATTTGGTAATGAACTATTTTGTAATTACGTATTATTAATGCATCTCTATGACATAGGTAGTAGATAGGTAAATTATACCTGATAAAGAATGACATCTTACTATAATATAGGCAAAGGCAATAAAATATAATTGGTATACTATCATGTAATATAGTATATAGGTACATTTATTGTGTTTCAAGTGTGCCAGCATTTTACAATAACATTCAATTTATAAGTTTAGTTCCTAATCTTGAGCATAAAAGTTAATCCATACATAAACACTAGATAGTGTACATACCTAACAATATCGATTAACAATTAGTCAAAGATCATTTAAATCATTTTCCTTGTCTCGAGCTGTACCAGAAAAAAAATTTAAGTTCTTGACTTAAATACTTAATAAATTGAATAATACTAATAAATTTAATTCAAACTCGTAAGCGTATATTTTTTAATTTTTTATTTTATTTTAAACCATCATAAATTACTTAGAATATAAAAACATTCAATTAGTTTACATGACTATCTATTATCTTGTGTTAGAGATAGAGAGTAATAAATTAATAATTAAGACCACAAATTATATTATATAAGTAACAAAATAAAATGGAAGTTAAAAAAAAATGTAACAATTGAAAAATTGTAAGTATGAAATATAATATTAAATATTAAATGTAACAAAACATATGAAGGACTAATTGAGAAAACAATCAATGATACACAATTTTTTTAACATAACTTTTAAAATAGTGAATGTTATTTTTATATTGGCATTGCATAGAGTTAAAACACACAGGCTCTAAATAATTTACATTATTAGTTCTGTTTATGAAATAACATCTTCTATTTCATGGTCTATACATATCACATTATATAAACCATTTTTTATAAAGTGATAAAGATAGCTAACAATAAGGATACAATACTATACAATAATTATAATTTACAATCCTTTTATTATAAAAATATTACGTAACGGTTTCAGTTTGATAACTTATCTAAAACTTTATTGTTCTTAATTTTATGTAAAAAAAAAACCAAATTTATCGTTTCTTGGTGTATAAAAAACAGGATAGTGTTCGATATAAAACATAGTCCATCCACTTTTTTTTATCAAACTCGTTATAATATTTTGTTAATAATATATTTTTAACATAAAAAATTATCTGTATTTATCCTTCCAATTTATCTTCATGGTATAATTTGTATGTTATTAATTTTGACATATTGAAATTGTATTATTTGAATATACATTTTATTAAGTGTAGTTAACAATTTAATAAACATGTAACGTTTTCTAAACGTTTATGATCGCTTATTATACGAGTTGTAAATTTTAAAATTTTTGGAATGTGTAATTAATTAATATACTTACAGCTCATAAGTTAACTATACAATTTTGATTAATGTACCAACTGCACAATTATATAATATGTGTCTAAACATTTACCGCACTTAATACTTTATTAATGTATTTTAGAAAATATTAGACCTTTTTTTCCGTTTAAACTGAGGTCCGTACGAGGATTGCATTATCATTACTTTCGCCCGAACCTCATCGTTTATTGAGTTTACAACATTTTCAGAATATAATACATACCTATATCCATCTTATGATATAAGATACTTACAGATACTAAGACCTTCATGATTGCGTTATAATAGTATAAAGCTTGGATTGGAATGCGATTTTAAAACAATTTTCATAGATCTTGTTTATTTTATTCACAATAGAAATAAATAATAAATTATAATACACAAATAATACATCAATATTCAGCTATTTATAAGTATATATTTCAACTATTGATGAGCGATTAGTGCACCATTACATTTTTCGACATATAGGTTTGACACCTACTTACGGGCATGGACCAATTGCGCCTAAAACAAAATTTTTATTCTAGGGTCAATATACCAATTGTGCTGCATATATTTTAGGGTTAGTGTACCAATTGCGCTGCATATATTTTAGGGTTAGTGTACCAATTGCGCTGCATATATTTTAAGGTTAGTGTACCAATTGCACTCTTTATATTTTACGGTCAATAT
>JAIPRK010000174.1:237341-327571 GCA_025469195.1 Chaitophorus viminalis
ATATAAATATATTATGCTGTAAACTAATCAAATTATATTATTCTAAATTATAACAATATTGTAACATTGTAAAAATACAAACATCATGATTACCTTAAACTCAAAATTGTATTATTATTATTATTATATCTTTGTGATTTAACCACCTATTCTCTTATTATTATTAATATTATTTTATTTTAATTTTCATTAACTAAATTGTATAAAGTCTATACGTTTCTCCTACTTGGATGACTTTTACTTTTAACTCGAAAAAAAATCGGTTATTAAGTTTTCCTTAGGTAATATAAAATGTATTGAGCGCAATTGGTCTGTCGACCCTAAAATTTTTAGAGTGCAATTGGTCTATTGACCCTAAAATTTTTAGAGCGCAATTGGTATATCGACCCTAAAATGTTTCGAGCGCAATTGGTATATGAAAAGGTAATTTTAAGCGCAATTGGTAAACTTCCCTACTTACCTACCATTTTAGATATTATGTCAATGTCACGTTACAAAACTTATTTAAACATAAAATGCTTTTAAACAACTACCTGGTTCGATATTTGATATTTATTTACTGACATTTTCAGAATACATTTTTAAGAATATGAAATTGAAATGCATATTGCCATAAAAGAAAAAAAATATTAGAACGTTAAAAGACATTACGATAATAATAGTAAAAAAGTTGTGTGAAAATGACAAGACTTGAAATCGTAATAATGTAAAAAAAAATATTTTCAATTTATTAAACTGAATACAGAAAATGATGTATTCTGAAAATCAAAATATAAAGGTATTTTGAGTACTTATTTAACATAACTAAAACAAAAATAAATCTTAAAGACTGATACTATATAAACAATAATTTGGTATGTCTTATGTATTATGTATTATTATATATATAATATTGGTTATGTCTATCATGTTTATAAAATGTTCTGATTAAGAAAATAGTATACCAATAGTCGTGCGGTCGAATGATCCGCGTGTGATTATTAATTATTTTTACGAGTTTCCTGGCAGTCGGTCAGTAATTGACTTGGACGTTATGTATTATAATTATAAAGAAAAAATGTTAATTATATCAACAAAAATGTGTTATGTTTAAATGTTTAACATTTTTATTTGCCATCCTTCAGAGTAATTTTACCCTACAATACAAAATCAAAAAAACCTAGTAGGTATTTTCAAAAAAATATTGGCCTAAAATTGCCGCCCTAGGCAACTGCCTACTTTGCCTGACGCTAAATCCGCCATTGATTACGGTGTTAGAATGGCCATTCATAATTTTTAAACATGAGTAAAATAATTTTTCAATCAATTTTGTAACCCGAGAGTCTATTTAAACATATAACGCTTTACATGTATTCATTGGTTTTAAATTCATCGATTATTGATAACATAAGTAAAACTTATTTTCAATCCCAAAGTGTGATTACTTAATGTTTTATAACCTTACATTAACAAAATGTTTATATAAGTACACAATGTAGTAATATCCACTTGATATTAATTAAGCTGCAGCTGCAGGTATATGCTTACATCATTAATAAAAAATCTATTGATAAAATTGAAATATATATATATATATATATATATATATATATATAAAATATTAATACTTATTACTTATTAGATAGATATTGTATAGAACGTTTATTTCTTCATACTGATTTGAGAATGTTATCTTCAAATATTAAAATTCAAAAGATTTACGCATACTTTTTTATACCTACCTATATTAGCTAAGATTCTCAGAACAAAGTAAAATCAAATTATGAAATGATTATAAGTTGAATTTTGCTTTTTCCTTAAGGATAAAATGGAATATGTATGTATTCCGTTCTTACAATATTTATTAGTAGGGTCCAGATTTATATGAAAATAAAAATTGTATTACAAATTAGTACAGTATATAATTTATAGTATATAAAAAAAACATTAAAAAATCTAAATAAATGTATAAAAAAACTATCAATAAAATTAGAATAACATTATTATTATAATTTTCAATTTTAAAAAGTATTAATTTATACCAATAAGGAAGTTGGTTGATTCTAACCTATACCAATATTGTTCATATTAAATTATGAGATGAGTGTACTAGCATGATTTACTTATTTTTTATATTTTGTATAAGTAATAGACTATCTTAATTTAACTACCGATTTCTCTAGTTTTGTTATAAATAGTTTCTATTGAACACTGAAACATTAAAACAAAAAACTCATTTTAACTATTGATTATGAAATAAATTACGTGCGTTGTCTATTTATTTAGTATCGTTTTGATCAAAAGTGTTAATAACACCTTTTACCTCATCCAAATTAGTTTTCCCATAATATATTGCGACCCAACGAATTAATATTGCTTCTGAGGGTTAACTAAAATCAGAATATATTTCTTTAAATGTATTTACTGGCGAGGTATGAATGGTATGATGAATTAAAGAGATAAAGGTACCTATCTTAAATCATGGTACAGACTACAGACCAGTGACCACAAATTAATATATTGGGTTTTATATCCCCACTACAAAATTAAATGACCAAATCGATTAAATCAAATAATTGTCGTTAATAAAATGTAATTTAAACTAAATATTTATTACTTTAATAAATATTATAGAATATGAAACATTTATGCAATCATCCAGAAATATTCAATAAATATGCATATTCATGAAAATATGCAAAATTATGCAAAATTATGCAAAATAAACAATTTACTGTAGAATATACACATTACGAAAACGTTGAAATTTCTAATGAAAATTATTCTAGGTGAATTGAAGAAGAATATGCATTTGCATAAAAATCTAAGCCCTATTTATGAGTATATGGGTACGTAATTCTTATGAATTAATTGCTCGATCGAGCTATAAATAAATCCATCAAAAGTTAATTCGTATATTATACTCATACTTATAGCTAATAGGTTATGAAGGTCAATTATGGAAAATTAAATGTTATCTCATTATTTCATTGTGACATAGCATTTTGATAAGTACCTATAAGGTTTATAAAGATTACATTTTAATTATTTGGTAATTTGTAAAAATTTCAAACAATACAACATAATATACTTTTATCCTTTATTATAATAATGTTGACTACTTATATCGAAGTATTTCACATTATTGTTGCATAACAATTTTATTGTAAATACTGCTACAGTGCTACCTAAAAAATCTTAATTTCTTCCGAATATTAATTTTAATATGAGATTAAATACTATTTTTTAAATTGTTTTTGGTTACCAATTTCCTTTTGGTATACACACATCCATAATAGTTATTAAAATTAACTAATCATACTTTTCACTGTATATAGTCAGTATAAATTGTAGTCGAATGATTTAAAATCATAATTTTTTTACTGAGAATAATAAAGATTAATTATTTATTTATACTGGTAAGCATTTTCAATATTATGAGATCACTGTACTGACACAGAATAAATATTCTGATAATGAACATAGGGCAATAAAAGGTCAATTTTATTATAATTTTTTTTATAATACTTTCATTGTAACATTCCTTAATTCTGGTGCCGTAATATTTTTTGGAACATAATAATTGTTTTCTCCAGAACCATTTATTTCTACTGTGCATTCGCTATATTTAATTCAGAGATTAATTTTATTATTTTAGGTAGATCATAGCCTACAGATACTAACAAATAGTTATTAATTATTATTAATCACCCTCCTCACGATGATTCATTACTATAATATGATTTATAAATAATAGAACATGTATTATTAATCAGTAATTGCCTCGGTAATTACAACATGTGTATTATGTTCTAATATTTGAAAAATGATTTACAGTTATTGATACTTTTAGCGATGGTATTAGAGATGTTTACTTAAAAATGTTATTGATATTATTATATTCGAACCGTAAATTCTGTTAATAATCATAAGAAAAATATGAGTGATTGACGAATTAAACGAAAGTTTACTGTTGCAGCTACCGTTTCATTGTGGTTTCTGGTATTCTCCGGGTTCGCGTGTAACTACATGATACGTATCAATCTCAACATCGCCATTGTCGACATGACCACCGCGAAGAGCAAAGGACATAACATATTGTTTTGTGGAAATTCTACGGCAAATACGAGTGCGGCGGAAAAACAAAATGTCTTCCTTAAACAAGTAATATTCATCGATTTCAAATAATATCAACAAACCGTTGAGTTAATCTATAATATATTGAATAAACATTATTTGTACTCATTTATTATCACGTATTCACCCCGAGGGACGATGGCGTATTCATTAAATTCAAAGAACGGGCACCTATAGTTAAACCTTAAACATAACAATGACAGAAATACGTATTTTTTTCCATCAGTCCGATCGATGTGGTGAATCAATAAAGAATTCTAAAAACAGATTTGAAAAATCGTTAAATCTACATGAGATTGGTTAGGCCACTTTTTGAAATTTTTTTTTATAATAATTAATAATATTTTCAAATTTTTTGATTTTCAATTTTGGGTTTTTCAAAGTTGGGTGCTAAGATTCAAAAAAGTGGCTAAACCGATACCATATAGACTTAATACTCAATTCAAATCTGTTTTCAGAATTCTTATCGCTTCACCTTATCGACCGAACTAAATGGAGAAAAGATGGGAAGTTTTAGACCTTATTTTCTACAGGTATCCTTAATGTATATTTATAGTCTCTATTCCACTATAGGTACCTATTCAATACGTGTAAGTAAAAAAACAAGTAGACGAAACTATGAAGGTATTAGGTAGGTTACCTGAGCAATTTCACTACCTATTCAAGGGTTTCGGTACACGCTCTACAAACTTTTTTCCATTCAAAAAACTTATCCTCAAAGACGCGGGTACCATTATAAAAACTTTCAATTAAAGCTTAACTTATCTCTCCTAACATAAAATAGTTGCATGGAACTAATGGGTATAAAACAGTATAATATGTATAAACATTTCATTGGTTAAATCCAACCGTCTTTATTTCTTGCGATCAGCTTTTTTATGACAAGTCATCCGCAACTTTAATACATTTCACGAATTCGTCATGACCTGCAGTGTACGTGTTTGTTATGTACAATGTACTGAACAAGATTTTCCTTGTTATTGTGATGCTAATCCATCTAGATTATATTATATAACCAGCGGAATAAAGTGAAGTACATTAAAGTAAATAAAGTCCGTAATCTGGTTGTTCAATGTCATTTCCTTGTCATCTTCGATGTTCAAAACTTATAGTCCTACAATTCCTATACATTTTATTTACATTGGAAAAGTTTGTTTCCTAAAAATTCTTCATAAATACTCAGAATGGATCTTTAACAAATTGTGAATATTCTCTACATCTCCCCCTCTCTATTTAGTTGAATTTCTGCTGAAAATTCTCTTACTGGGCGTACGTATAATATATGGCCTATAACTCATTTGAATACTCCCTGTTACAATATTATGATTACATTATACTACAACGTTATTGTTATTGTTTTAACAGAAAGAATTCGAATGGAATGACCATGAGCGGGCAATGGTACTCGGCTCATTTTATTGGTTACATTGGGCGTTGCAATTACCGGGTGGTTTGCTCGCCCGAACTTTTGGAGCAAAGCGCATATTTGGCCTTAGCAATCTGTTCATGTTCGTTATGTCTCTCGTTATACCGTTCGTTACACGGTGGAATATCAAAGGACTCATCGTGGCACGAACGTTACAAGGTTTCATTGGGGTACGTATTTACACTTAACTTTAATTATTTTATTCGAATCGATTTTTCGGTTCGGACGTCATCTGAAAGAACTTTCCCTAACAGCACGGATCAATAAGCCGAAAACAGCAAAAAAAAAGTATATATATATATATATTAATTCGTCAATTGGGCATATAAATGAAGACAATTATATAGTTCCTAAGATCACGAATTGCAGAAAAAGGGTCTAATAGATTTCATCCTAAATTATTTTCCTCGCAAATGCTAAGCTAAACAACTAAATGAATTCGGGTAATACACGTTTCACGGGCGGCTTTTAGGGGGGGGAATAGGGGCCATGGCCCCCTCAAGACATCTTTTTCTTAATTTTGTCAAATATTTTCATTGATTTAATCATGTATAAGTGTATAACTTATATCATATTAATTATTATGTGATAATATTTTGATCTAAAACACGGTCATTTTATTTCAGGATTTGAACTTTCCAAAAATATACCTTATTGTTAATAGTCAAAGTTATATATACCAGATACCTATTTTTATTTCATTAATATTAATATTTGTATATATTTTTTTATGTATTATATAAATAGTAAATACACAGTTAATTTTTACTCTAGCCTAAATAATAACTTAATACACAAATTCTTGCTATGTTATATAAACACTTTTTGTCTAATTTTATTAAAGCGTAAATATATACATCCAAAAAAATATTGCCCCCCCCCCCAGACAATGAACTAAAGCTGCCCCTGACACTTTTTCACACAATATACCTTTTTACCTACCCGATGTTATTTATTATGATCTTTTTGATTGCTTGTAGTTTATTTCTATATCTATTATATCATAATTATACTTCTAATATGCTCATATTGTACAATGAAAATAAGTGATAATGTTTATGAATATTTTTATAGTTTTTTTTAATCATAACTTGGTGTCAATAATTTGTTAGGGTATGGCGTGGCCGTCGGTACATCATCTAACAGCGCATTGGGTACCGCCAAACAAGAGGAGCAAATTCATCACCGCCTATTTGGGTCAGTATTTTACACATTGTCTATTGTTTAATATTTTAAACGTACTTAATGTATTAATTATTAAAACATTTTACTGTTAACGACTATAAAATGATTATGATAAATACAAAGCAGTGGTTACATTTTTAATAATAAAACCCTTATTTTGGTATTTAGATACGATATAACTATGGCATTAATCAAAAATGAATACTTAAGTCATAACTCATAAAGTCATAATGCAATGGCAAGTCTAAAGTCACGTCCACACCAAGGATATATAGTCACATGCATTATCAAATACAATTTTTTAAAAATGTATCCAACAATGTCGGTGACATAGTTGAAAATCGCGTGGTCCAAACCACAAACATTAAACAAAATACATTTTGTATTTATGCTATAATCAAGTGTTATTTTTTTAATTTTTTTTTTTTAAGTGGATAAGATGTATCTTATAACGAGACAATTTCTTTAATCCACTCCATAATAATATTCACTTAAAAATAAATATGTATTATCTTAGCGCACGTAACAACTAAAGTTTTGTTTCCCAATAACAGAAACTACAATGTATTCAAAATGAATCGAATTCAAATATAAACCAAAATCAAGCTGATGTGGAATCGGGGAAAGTACACATGAGTGAAACAATGTTAAAGCCGGGTTTCCAAGGGGCGTAAATAATTATTGTTATCATTAATTATTAATATTTTCATTATCAAAAACAAAGTTTGACTGGACTGGATGTGTAGATGCATTGTATTCGACGATGTATATGTAAATTTTTTGATGTTTACCGCCATTGGTCGGGAAACAAAATTTTGTCGGTGACAATGTATGTGACAAAGTTGGAAACAAAATTATTAAAAACATTTACGCAACAAATGTGCACGACAATATTTCCTTGGTGTGGACGCGGCTAAATGTAGTTTAGTTATCTATGACTTTAGGCTTACTAAATATTTAAGAACTGATATACACATTAGTTATTTTGTTAAGACCTTAAAGTCAGTGTTTGATTTATTCGAAAAAAAGCTAAGTCAATATTTGATTTGTTTTCAAAACGTCAATAACCTTAATCATTAAAGCCAATATTCGTTAGCGATGAGTCAATATGGTACTCTCAAAATCTATATTCATATTCCAGTTATAAATTATTTTTTAAAAAAAAAAAACAAAAATAATAAAATTAAAATAATAAATGATTTGGGTATAAAACGTTAAACAAACTAATATTAGGTATTTATACTATTTGACTTGAGCCGTTTTCAAGATAACCAATTTACTCGTATCCAATATTTGTATTGTTTGCATTTAAAAGGCAGTTCGATCGGCGTGGCTCTTACGTTCCCGTTCTGCGGATACATACTAGAACATTTTGGCTGGCCGTACGTGTTCTACAGCACAGGAGCCATCGGTATCTTATGGTTTTTGGCGTGGTGGCTGTTGGTGTACGACACACCCGCTCAGCATCCTTACATATCCCAAGAAGAGCTCGTGCACATCACGAGCAGCCTGACCAACGTTGTGTCTTCCGTCAAGGTGAATAGTCATAATTTTTACCATCGCGATTTGAGAGACCACTGAGATCGGATTTCTTTCTACAACAATCCTAATTGAGTTTTCATCCTAAATGAAAATTATAATTGTAAAATTAAAATAAATTTGGTTTTATAGATCATATTATCACATAAAGTCATAGGAGTCAAGAGGTATGCGCACGTCCTGTATACATATACAGCAAATTTTAATTTTCACTAAGGAATATATTATATTTTAATAATTTAAGATATTTAATGCTATTCAATCGTTTATTCCTATTCGCTGTTTACTTAGTTTATTTAACACTCGACGATTGTTACTACGTCATGCTGACACAGTCGTGACTTCTAGAATCCAATTTTTGCATTTTGTTTTCCCTTGTTTTTGTTTTGAAAATTCCATAGTTAGTTTCCCACCATCCTTGAATGCACTCTATTTTGTGATAGGTACCTTATGTGATAAAAACGTTAGTACATATAAATCCACACACGAGTGTACATATTATGTATAAACACTTTGGCATTGTCTTCCCTGCACCCGCCTTGATCACCGTACTCATATGGCACGAGTTTGAGTTTTGTGTTTTGGTGGATATTTATTGCTCTCTTTTATTATGTTACAGTTACCGATTCCTTGGAAGGCTGTGTTGACCTGCGTGCCGTTCTGGATTGCATTGTCCATCCAATGGAGTACTGGTTGGGCTCTGCACACGCTCATGACTCAGACGCCTACCTACCTGGACTTAATGTTCGGATGGAATCCACAAAAGGTTTGGATGACAGTATTAGATATAGCTGCGTCCCATAGATAACTACGGAAAAAGGTCTAATACAAATTGCGTCCTAGGTTATTGTAAGTTGTATCCGAATCGCATCCTGGTTAAATTAGAATCAACTATATAACTCAGGGCCTAAAATTGTGTGAAAAAAAGTAAAGTGTAGACTTTGAAATAATTTAAAAGTGTATAATCTAATATTATATTCATCGATCACAAAAATAATTATACTTACATAAACAAGTATTTTCGAATCGATTATATGTGTATTAAATACAGCAAAATGTTCATAACTTGTATGATATGTTTATCGTTTGTGTAGGTAAATTTTCAGAAGGTTCATCTTTAACCATAGAGTACATCTCAGACGACCATATAGATATTAATTTAAAATACAGCGTGGACGTACAAACAGTTAAAAATTGTGGGCTCTGATAATACACATAGGCCGTAATGTTATCCAAGATATTAATAATGATGGCAGTCGACAATCATAATTCATAATGTTATTCATTATTTTTATTGCGCGTAGGAAGGGGGTGCGGGGGGGGGACGAAGCCCCTGCGGGTCATTTTACTTTGGATATTATTATAGCCTCTCTAAAAATTGAACCACATGTCCGCCTATGATTTAAATAATATGTACATAGGATTTATACATCGGTCGTTATCCCGAAAAACGTGTGACATGTTTGGACAATTATTAGACGCACGCACTTGTTTTTTATTATTTTCTTACTAAAAACACAATAATGTTCTCGTTTCAGATCGGCCTGTGGTCGGGCGTGCCGCACCTCACGCGTTTCATATTCTCCCTGTGCCTGTCGTTTGTCATCGACTCGCTCATGTCCACCGGCCTGTACAGCCGTACATGCGTACGTAAAATATCAACCAACATTTGTACAGTAGTACAAGCCATTCTCATTGTAGCCCTTGTGTATTCAGGATGCGATCAGTTATTGGTAAACGGATTCCTGTTGTTGGCCATGACGGTCAGCGGCGCGTCCACGTCGGGCCCGCTGTCCATAATGGTCGACCTATCGCCAAACTTTGCTAGTGAGTGATTGGCTTTTTTTTCACATCTTACTACACACGCCTTTTTGTGTTCCCCATCTGGTAATGACTGACGTCTATAATTTATAACTGCAGCCTAAACAATATCCTACCGGTTCGCTATATATGGCTGTATAAATAAATAATAACACGACAATTTAAACATTTTTTTAAAAAAAAATAAAAAAAACAATTTAAATTGCTTACGTGAACGATTAAATAAAATAATTCTGAGGTGCCGTTGCAGCTTCTGCCACGAGCTATTCGTATAAACTATATAATACTGTTATATTGTTGTACGTGCAATTTACTGATTGTTAAAATTTGTTTAGATAAAGGACTGCGAATAACGAACATTTAAATAAGAAACTAACCCGTGGTTTTTTGCCAATCCGTCGACGAGACACCCACGCACTTGAATCATTATTGCGCATACGTATCTCGGTACGTTAGGGCAGAGTGGTTCCCGTGTCCCTATGTAGTGCGTGAGTCGATAAAATGGGGCCGCGGTGTAAGCAAATAATCTTAAAAAATGTAATGGGTCCTTTGTCCTATTTTTGTTTTAGCTAGTTTTAGATCTATATGGTATAATACTAGTTGGGAACCACTGCATTGGAATGTTAATTTAAACTCAATATATATTTATTATTTATATATACCCTCATCCTCTTCAGTGCTCCGATAAACGTTAACGGGTGTATTGTGCATATCAAACACACGGGGCCCGACTGGTCTGCTGAAACTCCTCCAAATAATATTTGTTTTTAAATAAAATTGTTTTAAAAAATACTCTACATTGAAAACAAACCGTTTAAGAAATAAAATACAGCAATTTATTACGATACAATATCGCATACATTATTGTTGTAACACTTGTAACTATACTGTTCAATAAATATATGATACAAAATATAGGCAGCATAACGTACATAAATATAATATATTTTTTTTATATTAAATTACACAAAAGTTGAATATTGAAAACGGGGGAGGATTTAACCCACTCAAGCATCTCGAGTTGTACCGATGACTTGCCCAATTTTAGAATGGGAACCACTGGGTAAATATGAAAATAAAAAAAAATTACTATAATTTCCAATTGCATATACCAGCGATTCCCAACCTTTTTAGTTGTAGTGCGAACCACCAATTCTGTAAAAAAAATCTTCAAGACCCATTAATAACTATATATGATATATAATATTAACATACGTCAGTTGTTAATTCATCACAAAAACAGTTAAAAACCAGTTACTTTTTAAGAAAGAAAAAACTTTATTAAACCTAATTAATCACAACTTAAGTAATTTAACGCGATTTATATAATACTGCTTGTCCCCCACAAGAGAGTCAATAACTGGATCAAAACTGGACAGTTTTAGCCTTAAATCATTTTCAGCATAAAATTTATTTTTATACTTATTTAAAAAAAAAAAATAAAATCAAAGTGGAAAAAGTTTACTCACACAGAATATATAGAATTTATTATCGATTATAGATTGTCGAAAATCCCTTCAAGTTTAAAATGCAATAAAAATAACAAATAATAGATATTAATAATAAACATGTAGGAGCTTAACTCCTGGAGCTACATCAGATTAAACTACATTCAATACAATTATTCGATAGTGTTAATTGTGTAGTTATTATTGTTCAAATATTATTATAACTAAAAATCTTATTGACTAAAATATGTAATAACTAATAATAGCTTACGGTCTAGCTTCACGATGTCCGCAGCTCATGGGTTAGGAGCCACTAGCATATAACTATTAAAACGCCAGCTGTGAAAATCGGAATGCACATTCACGTGGTTAAATAATGATCAAAATATGATTTTCAATTATCAAAACAAATTAACACTAGTATAAAGTATAAAGTATGGACGATTAAAAATCGTATTAATTTTGTCAATATTAACAATAATTATAAACAATACCTATACGTCCTACGCAAAATAAAACATTTTACCTTTCCGGAAAATAACTTCTTCTACCCTATGCATACGATATTTCTGCCCAAGTCACTTTTTGACATGTACACACACACGCGTATACCTAACGTACCTTCCGTTTTGTAGGCGTGTTGCAAGGGTTCAGCGGCATCATCGGCGTCATCCCGGGAATGATAACACCATTTTTACTGTCTTATTTTACGAACGAAAACGTGAGTACATCCGTATCCGCCTGTCATGAAACTTTCCTGTCTCGGGAGAAGAACGTGTTTCATTGCAAGCGATTATTTATATTTTTGAAATTTAATTTTAATTTTATTCAGAACACGATCGAAGCGTGGCAACATTTTTTCGCCGTGAGCGGCGTAGTCATAGCCATCCCCGGGTTATTGTACAACTTCATTGGATCCAGTGAACTTCAGTCGTGGAACAGTCCCTTAGCAATCAACGACCAAGAATTGACCGCCACCAACGGTCACACGACGGTCAAAAAATTATAATTTTCACTCACAAACAAGACCGAAAACGACCAATTTATTGTGTATTATTTTTACTTTTGTTTTATAATATGTTTTTTCTACAATAATAATACATTGACCAATATTTTACGACAAATTCATGTACCAGAGGTGTACGACATTTTTTATCTATTCGATTTGGAATCTTCCATTATTATAATATAATTATGATTATAGCAGTAAACTTTTTTACATTTACTTACTAAGAGTTTGTAACTAACATTTACCTCAGATGTACATTTTTCAGTTAAATATTCATATTATATGATCATATTGAAAGAAAATTGTAATCATGATTACATGAAAATTAATCAATAGATATATAATATAATATATAATTATTAATTACACGTTGTATAAAATAAATTATTTTGTATAATATATTTTATTATCGGTTAGTTTTATTTTTATTTTTTAGTAAATTATATACATAATATTTAAATTAATTTATCAAAAATAAATTGAAAAAATGGATAGACTGTATATTGTGTTATTCATCTTGCATTTTTAAGTCTGAATAAAACTCAGTTTGAAAGTATTGATTAATCATTCATTTTCTTCGTACTAGTAAACATATTCTGAAGAATGTAATTTACTGATGACAGCATTGTTTTATGTAATTAGTTTACGGTACAACAAAACTTATAAAACTTTATAAGTGAAATTTCTAATCTTGGTATACCTAAAATTATTATTTTTACCATAAAACTAGTATAAATAACCATTTAAAGTAAGTACATGAAATTTCACACTAAAGAATAATGACTTTGAAACAGCGCATTAAATATAAAATAGGGTAGTTTAAAATTTCTCAAAACTACAAATTATTTGCAAGTGATCAATTTAAAATTTCATCTGACATGCAGTTTCCATCACAGAGAAAAGTTTCAAAATACTTTGTCTAAAATAATATTAATAAAGAACAAAAAAATCTGTTGTCAAAACTTAGATTTCAATACTTCATGAATAAATTGGTGTACAAACATATTGCAACAAAATGAATTATAACTCAATTAAATTATATAACTAAACAATTATATTTTACTAAAGATGGTTTAAAAATACTAAAACTTCAAAATAAACTAATATTAAGATGTGTAAAATACAAAAGTACTATTTTTAATAAAAAAAAAATAGTTATCACAGAATAAGGTAAGTAAGTATACATAGTTATATGTAAATTAAATACAATCAATATTTTTAAAATCTTTAACATGTACTTTTTGATCTTTAAAATTGACAAATTAATACTTGCGAAACAAATAACATTATATAATAATAAAATAATAAATATAAAAATATGTATTAAGTTATATTTTACTGTAAAAATATACATAATACTGTAGATTTCTACAAACAATATATATATATATAAATATATCAATAAAAACTAGATTTACTTATGGTAGATATGTGTGAAATGCTACTTGGTCGAGCTTAGACCTATAGAAACTCTGAAATTACTTCAACATTATGAGCATATGCAAATTAATTAATCTTACAAATATAAAAATATAATTTATGAAAATCATGTTACATCAAGTATTAAGCTTAGTTACAGTTAAATAGTTTTCAGTATTATAGGGGCCCAAATTTTTAATCAGAACATACAAAACATACCACAAATTAATACTAAAAAAACGTATAGTTTTAACGAAAATTAAAATTTAATATATTAATAGAAATATATATAATTTGAAACTATAAAAATATATTTCAATAACATTTTAATAAAATAATGAAAAATCAAATTTTATCACTAGAAAAATATTTAAATGTATTTGAGATCTTACTTTACGTTGTTTTACAGATACGATTAATTATAATTCTTACAATCAGGGCTGTAAACATAATGCACCAAAAAAGTGTTAAAAATGTAGGCACATAAAATAAACAAACATGCTTTTAAATGTGCAGGAAAAATTTACATATGTACAAAAAAAGACACTAACTTTTTTGTTTGTAACTTTTTACCATATGTGATATTTTAATAAAATATATTTTAGTCAGATCTATTTCCTCATTTGAAATAGCAAAAAAAAAAAGCAAATACAATAAATTCACAGCCCTGGTTATGATTTAAAAGTATATAAATAGTATTACTTATTTTTGAATTATTATTATTGAATACTTGAATAATAATAATTATAAACTATAAAGAATAAAACTGATACAGTGTTCTTTTTTTTTAAAATCAATTTTTAAATTTTCTTTCTTTAGTGAAATGTATTTTGTCATATTGAATATTTTATCTGAAAATTATTCAAACATGATTTTTCTTGATAATTATAGAAAATAACCTCAAAAATCTCAATTTTTAAAATTAAATTGATATGAGTTTATAAAAAATGTTGAGTAATAAACAGTAAATGTACCAGTACAACTAACAGTATATGTTTGTTATACAATTGCTTATATACCCTGTAAATTAATTAATTATAATATTTATGTTAATACACTAGCAATAAATATGAGGACATTTTTTTTAAAAAAATAACAGTTATAAGCACTTAAGTGATAAAACCAGTATGGTAAAAAGTATATAGTGGCAAAAATAAAAAATTGTTGTTAAGAGAATAAAACTCATTTGAAATTTAAATAAATTAAAAAAATAAGTAATCATAGACCCAGATTGGATACAAAAGGAGAATCAAAGAAGAAATAAAAATTTCAAAATTAAAAATAGCAAGGAATTATTGAAGGTTATGGGGAATTTATTTAGGATAATTTAGAGGAATTTAAATTAAGTAGGGTAAGATCAAATTTAGAGTGAGTAAATGAAAAAACATTTTTCCTAGATTACTTAATTTTATGAAACCAAGGATGAAGTAATATAATTGGATATACCTCAGTACCTTGGTTAGCAAGTTTTCCTAATGATTAAACCATAAGTGTTGAACTCATATTTTAAAATTGAGATATAAGTCGGACCGTACGATTGGTTGGTCTAAAAATAGGTATCAGGCTATGGATTTTGTATTGAAGTTTGTAATTTTGTTGCCGGCAATCCCAATTTAACAGGTATTTACTATTAATTTGTTGATTCCAAATTGATTTTGTCAGACAGTTTTGAACATAAGTCTCATATTATGTGTAAATATTGGTGCAAGGCGTCCACAATTTGTATTTGTAGTTTTGTTAAGTAAGCTAGCAGCTGTTTCTAAAAGATATTTAACTGGATCACTTCCTAGTTGATACTGTAAAAAAATAGTTTTAATTAACTAAATAATTTGATAACTAGAGTATAAACACATACTTGAGACATAGCATTAAAAATTGCTCGAAACGCAGGCTGTTTTTTTGTCCGAAACGTAGAACGAGATCCATGAAGAACTGCTATTCCATTTTCTTCAGCTGATTTACAATTGCTCATATACATACAATGGTCAGATCGATAGTTATATCGACAAGGATAAACATAAACCTTATCTAAAATAAGTCATATAAAAGATGACTTCATAAATTAAATCATTTAGCAATAGATTTACCTGGATGATAGTGAAAAATAACATTGATAATATCTTGATCTCCCCATGTAAGGTCAAGACGATATTTTTCTAAAACTGGCGCTAGTCGACTAATCCAATCAAACTCTCTCATTCTAGTGAGATTCATCAACATTACACCTGAATTCAATCCTAAATATTTTCAAATATTAATAATAATGTATTTCTAAATAATTAACACAGATACGTACCTAATTTACCATAGTATGGATGTTTAGCAAACCGGTTGTACCATCCAACATTCATGTCTTCGTGTTCAGGTACCATTGCAGCTAGTTGAGAAGAATTCATTAGAGAAAAATGTTTCCATACATCATCTACACTGCTCAAAAACAATGTATCAGTGTCCACATAGAGAATTGAGTCTAAATGACTTAAGACTGACTAAAATTTATAATTTAAAAGTTATTTTGAATACTTTTATAAAAGAATTTATATTAAATTATATTTACTGGCAAAAAAAGACGTTCTGATGCACAAGGCTGAAATAATTTTTTCCATTCATCATTGTGTTCTTTGGGAAAGATAATACTATGTATTTCATAAGAAAATGAATCATTCGTCAAAAGCTTCCAATCTCGTAACTAAAAGAAAAGTTAGAGAATATTACCAATTCTGTGTCAAAATAATATAGCTTTGCAGTACTTACAGTTTCATCAAAGTCTTGTTGGATATTTTTTTCGGCAATTACAATAATTCTGAGATCTGAACTACCTCGAAAAATTATAGCAGATTTAATCATAACTAATGCTTCTGATGTACGATTTTTACAAACAACCACAGCTATTACTACTTCTTCATTTTTCCTACAATAACCAACAAAGATAACATTAAACATGATACGATTGAGAATGAAGAGTCCAAAATATTTCTTACTTGGTCTGAAATAGCTGCACGGGATGGGTGTTCAATAATATACTTGTTTTGAGGGCGGACATATTACCGACGTTCAGGGGAATTGGTTTGTTGGGCAGATATATACATAGCAGAGTGACGACCGAGAATGCGACAACGAACGGAAAGAGACATGACAATCTCAGTCGAACCATCTCATTAAAACTACATATACTGTACAGAAACACAACACGTAAGCATACGGATTTTGAACAACGCTATACTGATGGCCGCTACGAAAACTGGCATGTGATCACTGATTAGTATACCACAGACGAGATGAACACAGGTATGAGGTTTTCAACTGTCCAACGTCTGTGTACAAATTAATAAAAATCGTTTTAAACCGTAATTACATTTTAACATTCTTTCGCGGCCGACAATGGTGTTGTTATTCACTGCACGTTTTTTTCTTTTGCAGTCCGAAACTCCAAATACACAAATATATACAATTGTCAATTACAATGTTGGACGTTCCAGCATAGTACAGAATATTACAAAATAACGATATTCTGTGGTTCTAGTCGAAACAAACTTACGCAAACGCTAAACACAAAGAGTCGCGCTGATAACGTACAATAAACGCTGATAAAGTGTGATAATTTTGATGATCCGTTAAAAATTAATCGTGGTACATTGCGGCTATAATGAAACCGAGCGGATCCAGTTATTATTACATTTTAGTTCTTTAAAAATAAAATTATGGAAATTAAACCTGATATCCGAACTACAGAACTGAACTCTGAAGTCATTATGTGAAACAAGATGGATTTTGCGACATGAATCTGTTTTGATTTTCAAAAAATTTTCAGAGCCAATTGTTGCTGCATCGAAACAGTTGCAAGCTGAAGGTGCACGAGCAACTGATTCTTATAAACAAGAACAAATCGTATTTGAATCATTATATGCAACTTCGATTTTGTCGTAGCAATCATGAATCAGTATTTCAAATAAGGTATTAGGGTACACTTGAACTCTGTCACGGTTAAGTTAAGTTATGTTAAGTACCTACTTACGAGGTAAAAAATTTGGTCTGGTGACAGCTGTTGAACAAATAAAATCTACCTATAACAACAATATTTCAAGAAATGAGAAAAGAGTGTTCATAAGTATTTAACGAAATTATACCGAAGCAAAAGCAATTACAACATTATTAAATGTTGAGGAAAAAAAACCTAGCTAGCTGCGTTGTGTAAAGAAATTGTTCAAAATGTTTAAATATTCGCCAGAGTTTCACAGAAATATATAACAAAAGAACTATTTTTATTCTTCTTAGTTTATTTCGATGGTATATTGTTTTATTATAAAATAATTATTTATTTAGAAGTATAGCCTTATTTTAGTGTTGACAACACGTTTTCTAGTATCAGAGCAGCAGTACATTTTTATTATTTTAGGCAGATGATTCACCGTCTACCGAGTACCGGGTTTTAACTGTTTTAAGATTCAATAATTATTATTGCGAAAATTATACTTCAATGTTATTGCTATTGCATTTTATTGTATTGTAGTTTTATTTTTAATTTTTTTACGCTATTTACATCAGATTTATTTATGAAACATCTAAATAAATAAAATTTATTTGAATTTTTTCCCCGTTTATTCTTTTATATTATGTTTGTACGAAGCTGCAGTAATAATGTAAACTTCAAATGAAAATACAATTTTTTTATTTTGTTACTTTATTCTTGAAATATTAATTTAGATACAACCACCACAACGTACGATGTATATTTTAAAAAAATCATTATACCGTATTAGATATTGTATTAAATCGTATAACCACTAAAACGTCGTTTACATATCTGTTAAAATGATTGTTATGTTGTTTAAAATCTAGAATATATAACATAGTTATAATTTAAAATATTATCATCTATTCTGTGGTTACTGCGGGTTATAATCTAAAAAGTAAAAAAAAATATTTACATTGTTTTGATGTGCTTTTTGTTGATTGGATACGGTGGAAAAACTCAAACAATTTTTTATTTTTACAAAAGTTCACCCATGTTTGTTTTTATGTTAAATAATTAGAGGACATCAAAATTCCGATGTTTCATATAAAATAAGCGGAGTTTTTTGAGATATTCATAATTTCACCAGTTTTAAATGTTACACGAGACTTAGTATATAGGCATCTTAATGGCATTAGTGTTATTCAGCGCCAAACATACGAAGAACTGCTTACGATGCACGTGAATAAAATAATAATTTTGTTTTATAAATTGAAGAGAGGGATCCATAATTGATTTTTTTGTAAATTTATGTGGATATGTCAAATTGGAGATTTTTGATTGGTAATATTCTTTCATCATGAATATTTACCATTTATTTCATTGAAAAAGAGTACATTTTGATATTTTTTTAACATCTTAATCATCTTATATTATATATTCTCAATTATTCTCAAAAACAAGTATTTCTAAAAGTAAATTATGAATTTAAATGATTCTCATTTGGATTAATTTTACAATATTAAAGTCATTTTAAAAAAATATACAGTTTTGTTAATTTTAAATACATAGGTATGTTATTGAAAACAGTTACTTTATCTAATTAGTAAAATATTCTTCAATTTCCAATAAAGTTTTATTTTCGGTTTCTGGTAAACAAAAGTAAAAATAAACAAATCCAAAAATACCAATTATTCCAAAGAGAATCATAGTATACTGTAAAGTTAAAAAAATTTCAACAGATAAATACAATTTTGTGAGTATGAATATTAATACATATGCTGTCCCTGCACACGTACCGGTAGCGATTCCTCGAATTCTAAAAAAAAGTAAATTTTTGAATTAAATTTTATTATGATCTTTAGGTATTTAAAGTAAAAGCAAATGCTTGAATAAGCTTTTCTTTAAAAAAATGTAGCTTATGTATAGTATAAGACAATAACTAATTATTGAAGTGTCAATAAAACTAAATGTGTTATGAAACACAGAATAGCATTTAATAGTACGCACATAAATTTTATATTTTACATTTATATATATTATGATATTTACTTGTTTGGGAAAATTTCACCAATCATTATCCATGGTAAAATAATTATCGATGATCCAAAAAATGAATTGCTACATAATATTACTATGGGAATACAAGGCATTGGTCCAATATAGCTATTCTTCAAAGCAATGATGTATATACCCAACAAAAGCAACAATAAAGTGTTCATCGACAACGAGAATAGGGTCATAAACCTTTTCCCCATGTAATGAACAGTCAAAACTACGGCCACACATCCAATATTTTGTAGAGCAGCAAAAATAACCTAAAAACAATTATACGATTGATATTGTTAAATACATTTTTAATCATTTAAATATGGTTAATATTCATTTCCAAAAAAGATTAAAAATCATTGGTTTTAGCATAAATCTATTTACATTCGGTTATTTTTAAAATTAATGCTATCGATATTGCAGCCATATACGGATGTCAAATAAATCCTATTTTAACATTATATTTTATAGTGTATAACATTGTATTATGATTATAATTAATCTTATATTATTCATGTCTATATTTTTTAACTTAATTGAGTGACATTGGTCTCTTTCGAAACGACTAATTCAATTACCTATACAATTTACTATTCAGAACATAGGCGTGTCCAGACCTTCGTGGCCGGGGAAGCATAAAACATTTTTAAATCAGCAATATCTTTTTTTTAATTATAAAAGTTTTATATAGTATAAGATTTTTTTAAAACATAAATAACGATGAAATTTTAGTTGTTTTTTAAAAAAAAAATAATTTTTATAAATAATAAAATATACTGGTCTTACGACGTTTTTGTTTTTTCCTGGCATGAGTTTTTGCTGAGTACAATCCGCCTATGGGGGGGGAGACCCAACTGGCCACCCTGTAAACACACCTATGATTCAGAGTAGGTACTCACCAATAACAAATTTTGATTATTTATTATCCCGACTTCCGTCATAATTCTGCTCAAAAATGGTCTGCATGGCATGCTACTGACAATAACAGAAACGAAGAAAAAAATCATAATTAGTATTAAAGGTTTATAAACCAATGGGTCCTTTAATTGTGCTGTTTTCATAAATAGTCTGCCACTGTTGGTGTTATCAACCTCATGTCCATGATTTCCAGAAAGTTTACTATAGCGAATAAGTTCGAGATGTTCGGTTCTGATTTCTTCAGGCTTTACCCATCCTCTTAGCCAACACAGAGCTTTTTCAGCTTTTTCATTCTTCCCTTTGGAAACAAGCCATATAGGAGATTCGGGAATCTTAAAACAAACAAAACATAAAATGTGTCCAATAGTTCAGAAACATAACAAAATTACCAGAACGACGAGGCATATACAAGTAATAGGACACAGTGTACTGATTATCGCACTGGTTCTCCAGTCGAATAGGAGTCCTAAAGAGTATGTAAACAATGTTCCGAGCATTGACAATGTACTCGCTAGGGATGACATAGATCCCCTGAGTCTGGGTTCTGTTATCTCTCCGACGTATGATAATATAGGAGCTTCGCTGAATCCTATGCTTAATCCCATCAGTATAGTTGACGTATAAAGTAAAACTGTGGAGTGGGTAAAATACAGTGTTATCCATCCGAGTATGCTGGGGATGTTCGCAAAAATCATACAACGTTTTCTTCCAAACCGATCTTGTAGGAATCCCGATAAAACACTTCCAACTGGATGGAATATAAATAGTATGCTTCCTGTATTTAAATAAAATAACACTGTATTACATAGGTATTATATTATATTTTGTAATAGTGGATAATATATTTTGAAGCCATTATACAATTGCGTACCGTCATGCGTGTATAACCGTATACAAGATTGTATACAAATTGTGATAATAGTATCCCAACATAAATAAAAATTGCATGATAAAATAAAATAAAATAAAGTAAATAGCATTACACTAAGTGACAAAATAAAATAAAATATGTTTAATGTGATATGGCAATGTGGCTTTGTTATAAGAACGTTTTTTTTTTTCTGTTAGGGAGATTTGGGCATCATGGAGGGGATGGTAGCAGCATCTTCTCACCGGACGGCTGTGCCGCCTGGATTTGAACCGGTGATCGTACGATTATGCACAGCCGCCTTATGTCCCTAGGCAATGTTTAACATTCATTTTAAGAACGTTATTAGTGGATTTATTTTATTTTGTCTCAGGTGCCAATTTAGTTATTATGATAGGTATAACATTTCAATTTGAAAGTTAAGAATTATTTTAACAATAATAATAATAATAATAATAATAATAATAATAATAATAATAATAATAAAAGTGTTAAATTAATTTAAAATTATATGGATAGAAAATCATATTGAAAGTATATAGGTATATTTTGTTTACCATTACTTATTATTAATCTTTTAGCTGGAAATATTAATTGGAAAAAAGGAAGGCAGCTCTTATGTGATGATCACAATATAACGAGAAATAATTGATAAAAAATTCCACAGAATACGTCAGACATTAATACGATTCTTAGACCATACTTCATTAGGCTTGAGTAATCGTACTGAGTATACTGTAATATTGTGCATTTTATATTGTATAGATGACATTTAGTATATATTAGTACCTACATTACAAACTTACATACAATGTATTAGGACCGTATACACAAATATACAATGATGTTATTAGGGAGTATAAAATATATATAAATTAAAATATACCTAGCACCTTTTACGGAAAATCACGAAAAATGAATATAACATGGGTCTAAAAATTAATATTTTTCAATTCATAATGAAAATATGTATTTTTAAATGTAAATCCGAACCATAATTGATGATAACATGATAATGACCAGCAAAATGATTTAATTTTAGTTTTAAATTGTTTATAAATTAGTTATTTTTTATAATCGTGACATTATTGTAAAATGTACATTGCACATCTGCTGAAAATTAATTTAGGGCAAAAATCATAAATATAACCATTGATTATAAATACTAGTATTTATAATCAATGATATAACCTTAAACCTACAATAGTATCTGCACAAAGGCGAATATTTATGGCTGAGCCCCCTTATTTCGAAGTAAAATCAAATAATCTTGTACTAACCATACCACGAAGTTTCACTTAATGTTAACGAGAATTCACTTTCAGAATGTTGAAGCAAATCCTTAATCACAATGGTCGGCATTGCTAGTTCCATGCCCAATCCGATCAATAGAAAACTCTGTGCTACAGTAGCTAAGCCCTATTGCATTCGGTTTTGTAAATGAGAGAAAAATATTTAATATTATAAAAATATAATAGTATTTTTTTAGCCACATAAAACTAACTTGTGCCAGCATTGCTTTTGAACCGTATATTTTGGAAGGGTAGTTACCGCAGTTGATTTCATTTTTATTATCCATCGCGAGTACATAGATAAATTACAATGAGTAAATAAATAATTATTAAAACAATTAAAAAAATTATAAATTTTAACTGTTATTGAAGTTATAAAACAGAAAAAGCGAATGCAGATATATCATAAATTCATAAATAACGCTTGAATGTTGAGCACTAATACCGTTTTACTGTTGAAACAATTTAGCTTATCAAAATACTTTTTATTTTTGTATTTTCCGAGTACACAGACAGTTGACATATTATAATAATAATAGTCATATTCAAATCGACACATAATTATTGATAACATGTTGAACAGAACTGATTAATGTCAATAAGTATTTAAATTATATTTAAACATTTAATATTTACGGGTAAGTATATTGTTATTTTAAGTCCAGTGTTTATAATTGTGCATGTATCTACTTTCCAAATTAATATATTATACTAGTTAGCAAACAACAGTTACCTTTAGAACATCAGTAAACTTTGCTGATTAAAAAAAAAATTATCAGTTTTGTTGTTTTTCATATTTGTTTAATCGAAAATCGAGACCGTGTCGGCTTATTTCTTTTCTTCGACCATCTTCACTTGTATAATTTTAAATCGTTAAAAATTATTTTTAATAGTTTTGTGAGGATAATTTTTGTAGTATTAAACAGTTTTCATTTTTATAGTTTAAATGTTTTACTTTCATACAAGTATGTTTCATTGTGAACTGTGAAATTATTGTATTTTTTTACATATAATTCATTACATCTGTATTATTATTATTATAAAGATGCAAGAGTTGTGAAAAATAAATTATTTTATTGGTGATATGATCTATATTTAATTATTCTGAGATTAATTAATATTAAGTGACCTTCGAAATAGTTTAGTCAAAAATATTTTTTCAGTAACATTAAAAATAGTAGTTCAAAATACATTAAGGGATTATAGTACGTAATATCTTAAAATTGTAATTTCAATTTTAGGTTTGCATAACCGATTAACCACTGCTAGGTATTTTTACGTACTGAGTTAAATTCAGAAACTTAATAATTTTTATACGGGAGACAATTTATTTTATATTAATTTATTTCAGAATGGTGTTATGATTTAAATTAAATCACCCGAACATTATAAATTTAAATAACATATTAAATGCCACACCCGGCTTTTTACCAAAATTATTTTCTTCTAACTTAAAAAAAGCAAAATATACATGCATACCTTCTTAAAGTAGAGAAGCTGCGTTCTGCTGATGCTATACTTACTGGTAATGTTGCTAATACTACTAAAACCTGTCTAATTGTAGGAAACATGACTAGATGACATTCATCAATAGATTCCAATACATCTTCTGGTATTTTAAGACCTCTCTAATTTAAGTAATCTTTATCTCGATGGTTATATATATTTTATTAATTGATAACAGGTTTTTGGTAACCATTATCCATTTCCATTAAGAAAAAATATGCACTGTATTTTTAATTTTTAATATAATATTATAATAAAATATGTAAGCATCTATACATGAAATACATTCAACAATGTCCAGGGGGGGCGATCGTCCCTATCACCTCCCCTCCTTGTATACGCCCTTGTGCTATTCTCTGGACATTGTGTTATTATGGAGTAATGGAGTAATAATATAATGTATTGAGTCGACCTGAATTTTAATAAAATAAAATTATCCACTTGTTATTGTATGATTCAAAACGAGTTCAAGTCCTTGTTCGACAACTTATGTGCATACGTCTTGGTGGTGTTGTCAGTCAGCCAAATATTTTATTCTAAAATTTAATGCGGATTGAGTTACAATTGCGAGTAGCGTACTTTCAGCGCCTAATTCTCATATGAATATAATAAAAATAATTATCCGTGGCAGCATCAAAAAATTAGGCATACGTGGGCGGCTGTGAATCGGTGATTTTGGTATAGAATACAATAATAAAATATATTATAATCATACGAACCACGAAAAACGATGAACTGTCTACGTATACGGCCTTTATAATTATTAATATAACATGTTTTTAATTCAGGATTCGATTTCAATAACGATTGCTAATTATTAAAACATACTTAAAAAATGACAGCTATAAATTGTTTTTATGTAACAAGGATTGTAAGTTAATAACTTTATACTGAATATTTTTGCATATTTTAGTTTTTATAGCGCTATTTATTCCGCGTTTTAGTGCTGTTTTTTGACAGTTTAATATAATGCAGAGAATTTGATTTATGTTGTGTTTTTCATAAATCTTGTATAGGTATAGTAGTTGAAATTAAAATGATGTATATTTTTTCTTATAAATGTATTTATTGGTAAATGTATACATTTTTAAATTGTAAACAAAGGACAAACATTATTAAATAAACTGTTTTGCTTATTTTTATGTTTTGGGATCATATATTTATAGTGTTTGATTTAAGATTTTTTGATTTCATAAAGTAGTATAAATTTAACGAATATTTCAGTTACTTTTAGTGCAAAAAAATCCGTTGGTTATTGGTGAAATATACGGGCGGGAAATGAGTGAATTTCAATTTTTCGCCGACTCGCCATCGTTAATAAGAATAATCTAGACGGTAGGCGAACGCTGAAAAAAGTTATCACATTCGGTTCGCTTTTCTTTGTCGTCATCGGCTTATAAAGTGTTAAAATCGATATTTTACAAATACCTTTATCAAACGGGGAATATTTTATTATTGTAACAATATTTATATTATAATATATATGATTTGCATTTACGTCGTGTATGTCTTTTGACAATAAATATTAAGATATCAACAATTATATAGTCTCTAAATTGCGGTTATATACGATATACCTATTGGTTATAGTAATTATAATTTGTTTCAATACGTGTGATATGTGTATGGTAGTCTTTTATTTGTTATTTCATTCCTGTCCATGCATATGAGCTTTTTATTCGGTTGTATGTTTTTTCTACATCTTGATGACCTGCAAGAGGAGTATCGTGATTTTCTGCAATAATTTTATTTTTCTCTTCTTCACTAAGGTTGTTTTTGCTGAATGCTGTTATTCTTATCAAAGAGTTTCTAAAAATATAGCGTAAGATCGATTTGACTTGATCCCAATTAAGCTGATCTAATCCGCAACCAATTTTTGGTATTGCTACTTCGGTTAGTTGATTTTGTTCACAAATGGTTTTTAAATTAATAAGAGCTTTAAACAGATTTTTGTATGTAGGTTTCTCCCAATGATTCTCTTTAATGATTAAATAGAAAATAAAACGATTTTCTTGTTTCAGGAACGCTATTTCTGTGATTTTCTTTCGTTGTAATTGCAATTCTTCTATTTTACCAAATTTTCTTTTAAACTTTAATGCAATTCCTTTTGACATTTTTAAATCTTTGGACACACAATGTGCTAAATGAAAGTTTTCATCGACTTCAAATAAATTCCCCGTTGTTTCCTTTAGATTTAGTGTTGATGACTTGTCTGACTGTGCTGATTTTCTGTATTTTTCGTATGTTAGTTCATCTTTGTTTCCTATATCGTGGGATTGTAGTTCTTGGACTTCCTGAGTTTCTGCTGATACTTCATCCTGTGACGAATTTACGTTTCTCTCAAAGTCTTTTGACTCTAGCTGTTCTGCCTGAGTTCTTGTAGTTACATGAATTCGACTAAGTGCATCTGCGTTTGTATTTATTGCTCTTGGTTTATAATGTACTTCATATTCATATTCTTCAAGCTTTAATCTCCATCTTGTTAATCTCGATCCAGGATCTTTGATACTGAATAACCATGTAAGCGCTCGATGATCTGAAATGATATTGAATTTTTGTCCTAGAAGGTATGGACGAAATTGTTTAACTCCCCACACAATTGCACATAGTTCTTTTTCAGTAGTGCTGTAATTTTGTTCTGCGCGGTTAAGTGTTTTTGACGCATATGCTATAGGAAGATCTTTATCGATAGGTCCTTGTGATAATACACATCCAATTGCATAATTACTTGCATCACCAGTGATATGGAACGGTCTGGTGAAGTCCGGATACTGTAAGATTGGTTCTTTTGTTAGTGTTGATTTTAGTGTTTCGAAAACTTCCTGACAACGATCTGACCAAATAAATGGTGCATCTTTTTTCAATAAAGAAGTTAACGGTTTTGCTATCTGTCCATAGTTTTCTACAAAACGTCTGTAATATTCTAATAAACCTAAAAAACTCTTTACTTGTTTCGGATTAATTGGTATTGGAAAGTCTAGAATATATTTAATTTTTTTGTGGATCTGGTTGTACTCCCTTTTCAGTAATTAAATGACCTAAATAATTCACTTCTTTCCTTATAAAAAAACATTTTGAGGGTTGTAGCTTGAGACTGAACTTTCGTAGTCGATCAAATACGTCTAAGAGTCTCTTTCTGTGGTCTTCTATACTGACCGCATATATTATTATGTCATCTAGATATACAAATGCTTTAATCCCATTGATACCCATTAATTCCGAGTTTATCAATCTTTGAAAAGTGGCTGGTATCCCTTTTAATCCAAATGATACGCTTAAGAATTCGTAATGTTCTTTTTCTGTTGAAAATGCAGTTTTTTCGCGATATTCTGGGTGCATCTGTACTTGGTGATATCCTTGAGCAAGATCGAGAGTTGTGTAATATTTCGATTTTCCTAATTGGTCTAGAATGTCTGCTATGTTTGGTAGAGGGTATGCATCTCCCGTTGATACACTATTGAGTTTTCTGAAATCTACGCATACACGAAACTTTACTTCGCCATTTTTGTCTGGTTTCTTGGGAACCATAAACAAAGGTGCATTCCACTGACTTTTACTTGGTATAATTATTTTGTTTTCTTCAAGTTTCTGTACTTGCTTATTGATTTCTTCTTTATGCCGGAAAGGTAATTTATATGGTCTATCGTTAATAGGCCTCGTTGCTGATGGAATATTTATTTCATGAAATACTACATCTGTACTGGTTAATACGTCTCCATCCAAATGAAATATGTCCGAGTATTCTTCACAAGTGTCTAATACTGATGCCTTTTCTTCTTCGTTTAGATTTTTGGTTTGTATTATTTCTCTGAGTTGACAAAATCGTTGACTTCTTGGATTACTCAGAGGTTTTGAGTTTGTAATAAGGCATTGTTTATTTTCTTCGAACGTTTCATATGATAGTTGTTGTAGCTGAGGATTTTCTGCTTCAATGTCGTGTTCAGAAGAATTTATTACTGAGATGAGAGTTTTGTTATCTTTTACTTTAACGATTGTATTTCCACATACTAGATTATTTGTGATGGTCTGCACATGTATTATCAACTCTGTATCGTTAGCTACATTATTTACATTTACAACCATTATTGATTCTGTGCGAGCAGCTATTACACATCGATTGCCTTTATTTAGTACTACTTAGTTTGCTTGAAAATCAATTATTAGTTTATTATTTTTTTTAAAAAGGGTTTTCCTAAAATTCCTTCATGCGGTATATTAAAATTTGGATGTACCACATGAAATTCGGTGGATATTTCATTGTTACATATTTGTAGAGTTCGTTCCACCTTGCCGAGGGTTTGCGTTGAATACTCATTAATGCCTGCGAGTCTGTAGCAAATTTCTTCGTTTACCAATACTTGTGGATCTAAAACTGATAATTTGATCAGATTTAGATCGCTGCCTGTATCTAATAATAGTTCAACTTTATTAGGGATGGTCTGCTTGATTTCAACTATGAGATGGTCTTCTTTTAATTCTGTTGAACATGTGAATGCTCTTGCAACTGGATGATGGCGGCTTGAAGATCTCCCACCTGGGGTGCGCCTTGTGCCTGGCGTTTTGAGTTTTCCGTTTTTTCAAAGAATCTGATGTTCTTTATATATATTAGTTTAACACTCAAACATGAGCATATAATATTATTATAATAAACAATTTTATTAATGGGAAAATTGTATGTAAAATCAAAACCTATACACACAAAAAAAAAAAGAAAATACAAAATAATTTTGCAGAATAATTTAGTAGCTGTCTATTTAAAAAATAAAAATAAAATAAAAAATAAGGTATAATAATAAAATATACAGTGTACCTATATATATAAACAAACTTTAAGCCATGAAAGTGAATATTTTTCGGGTTGTACTCGTATAATTTAATAAAAAGTAAAAGTTTTACCTAGCAACTATGTGTGGTTGGAATTTGGAATTAGACACTGGAGTGACTATAATAATGTAGCTCACATCCACATGGAGTTTATTTTTCTTTTTACTGTCTTAATAGTATCCTTGAATGAACAAAGAATAATGAATATTGTTGTATGTCTTCAAGCTAGTGTAGTATTGTATTGTATCTATATTTATTTTGACAAAAAAAAAAGTAGCCAATAACTTAGCCAGGTACTATAATAATTTAAGACTTGAAATCAATCTATGGAAATTCGAGACAAGAATCAAGCAACAGTTTTTTTCACGTGATTAATACAAAAACAAAATATTATAATCGTATTAAATAATTCGTATGCGTGTTTGTTTATAACGACTAGTTTTGGCCATACGCCCATATACATATTCCTTTTAAATAATTCGTCGATGAATAGTATAAATTGTTTTGAGGTACGACAATAATCATCAATTCATGAAAAAAAGAGAACCAGACGGGGACTCGCTCTGCTATACAATAGGGGGTGGAGACGTGGAGAGCTGTTCATACGATAGTTAATTTTTATAATGGATGTATAAATGTATTATATTTGAATGCAATGATAGGAATCATTGCATACGAAAAACGATTCTGAACGGAGATGATTTGTTAGTCTAGAATAGGTATTAGGTATATATAATAATATATTATGTTATATTTAAATTATAATATTATGTGAATATTTGCTGTTCAAACGCTTATAAAAAATAACTGTGACTTTTTTATTTTGGATCTTTTGATTACGATAAGTACAACTTAAAATAAACTTTGTATTAAATTTTTATGATTTGGTGGACAGCTGAATTTTAGATTTTTACCGGAATGATGAATGTATTGATTTTACAATGATGTGTGTGTTATTTTTCTATTTTTTTTTTTATGACTGGGGACATCTTTTGGAGTAGTAAAAATACTTTGATTTCCTTAATTAGCAAATTTTTAAAAAGGAAAGTGAATTTAGTTGGCACTTTGGGAAGTCAAAAGTTAAAAATTTTCAATACTCGATTTATGACGCACCAAACGCACAATACACAAATAATATGTTATGTTAATGTGTCCAATTAATATTCTTCACAAACTCGGTCATTGTGCCTCATGATGTTTGAGAATATTACTTAAATAAATAGTTTTTTAAATACATTAAAAATATATTTTCAATGGTTATAAGACTGAAGCTGCGTCATTGGTGTAGAGACTTTGTGGGATAATCAGGTACAACAGTTATTGCCGAAAACTTTTTTTTAATTTGTTATAGGTATCTTTAGTAAAAGTTCCTAAGTCAGACAAAATAATATGTGAGCTGCAATATCGTTAAATTCTGCTTCACCTTGTTTTGTCAGTCCATCATCGACATGGGATGTATAGATCCAAATCGGTAGAATCGATTTCCAGCGGTTTAAAATCAAATTACATCAATCGCAGAATCCTAACATTCCTAACCATTTTTAGTTTATAGCCTTATAGGTTTCAATGTTGTTTTATTATCATAATTATTAATGTAGATTCTATATTTGTATATGTGGGGTAGGTATTTGTATGTGATAAAAACTAGGTTAATTAGGAAATTAATGATAGTAAAATGATTTTAGACAAAACCAGAAATTTAAATTATGTGTGTTGCCGTGTTATCGACATCGTCCACATAATTATGAACATTACAATATATTTTGATACTTGAGCTTAAACATATCACCATGTTGGGTTAGGTTAGGTCGTTAGAACCTGCACTGGTTAGATTCATGCATTATGTACAATCAAGTGCCACAAAATTAATTACTGCATGTCAGCTTATTCTGTTGCAATCGTAATTATCATCTGAAAATCAATTATGTTAATATTTAATACTATTTAAAATAATTAAAATAATAAAATAAAATTATAATAATAAAAATATTATTATATAATAATAATTAAAATAATAAAAAAGTTGTATCTATACCTAAGGTACACCTTTATATTGTGTATATATTATATAGCTTAATAGTTAATACTACTAATACATACCCCAAATATTGATTTTCAGCTATTCAGCTAAAATTGGTTAATAGATATAATTATATTTTATTAAAAAAAAAAAACCTCAACATTAGAGTCCTACAACTGTGCCTATACAGAAACGAAACAATGATACGTGGTCACTGCATATACACACGGAGTATAACACATTGTACACGCTACATGCGTATACAAAATAAATATTAGGTATTTATACTTGTGTGGGTGTTATCTTATTGCGCATTTTACACGGTTAGGAAAGCATCTAAATTTTAACGTTCTTGGACTATATTTGCTTTGTTTTTTTACCTCGTAAGTAATTAATAATATGTATTATTATAATTGACCGCACCGTAATCGGATTCGAATGTATACCGAGTTATATTAATTTTTATTTATAAAGTGTTGTTGTAATGACGTTTTTCATTTAAAAATTAATTATTTCTTTTCCTGTACACGGTTCATTATTGGTTGCATAATAATAATAATAATAATAATAATAATAATAATATTGTATTGTAGTGTATTGTATACACGATGCGTTTTTTATCGCACGTTTCATACGCAACACGCGCGTATTACGGTGGTGATCAACAACTATAATATACACAATTTATACACAATAATAATAATATATTTATACACTGCGCTCGGTACATTGTCCGTTGCTATTGTTTCGACGTATGACGAATACAAATTCGCACACAGGCATGATATATTAGTACGTACGCACAGATTAGCAATTAATATAATATGTGCATACATTCGTTGCGATAATTATTATTATCAACGACGGTGTACGCCATCGTTCGTCGTCGCATAATTAAAAAGGTATAGGAAATTGCACACTCCATTATATCTATATATATATATATATATATATACGTCAGACGTCCGGCTGCAATCAACAACAGATTTATTTCGAAAAAAAATAATAATAGTAAAATAATATTAATGTGTTACTAAAAACAACAATAACAAAAAATAAAAAGCAATAAAAAAGTTCAATGTAACAACAATAGTATAATATATTATACATTATATAGGAACATACCTATGTATAATACATGCATATCCATTATTGTTTTATTAGTAATAAACTAAAATCTATTTCAACGCTCCGATACTTAATATCGTATTAACATAACAAATATAATAACGACGTATATGGTATATTATGCATTTATAAGAGTATTATTGTACCTATATAATATACAGGCGCGTACTGATCCACCGGGATACCGGGAAAATCCCGGTAAAAATTATTAGACCTGGGCCTCCAACGGCCCTATCAAATAAGTACCTGAAATTACAGTAGTTTCAGTTAAATGCAGTTATTTTATTTTTTTAATAATAAATAATTGTTTTAAAATTATTTTAGTTGATTAATTGAAAAGAGAAGTTTACATAAAAGAACAAATAACGAATTTTGTTAGTTAGTTACTAATGATGTAATTTTTGGTGTGTTTTTGATCATATTATTTTTCTATAGTAATATACTTATGTGTACGCATATTCATTGAAAAACAAATACTTGTCATTTATGACTCTAATCTTTAATGTCTAGTGATCCCTAGACAAGACAAAGCGACATGTGTGTATACGGTATACTCCGTCTGTTTGTTTCTGTTTTATAATAGTTATTTATAAATTGTTTGGTTCAATAATCAACCTAATATTATAACATTTATACTAGTATTTAATTAGTATTTTATTTCATTTGTTTGGAATTCGTTCTTCTGGTTTTCTAACAGTTTGTACTGATTGCCAAACATCCTAAACAGGTATGTTTCTAATTTTTTTTTTAAATTTTTAGAATAATAAATTTTTAGTTATATAAACTATGATTTGAATAAATTGAAAATAGTTTATAATGTTAAAATTATTTTAGATTTGGTGTGTTGAACTTAATTAGTGTTATATTCTTATATAATATAATAAAATAATAATATTAAGACTTTGAACTTCGCACACAGAAAAGTCAATGTAAAAGTTATTTACCTGCTATTGGGACAATGAAATATGAGTGGAAAAAATATATTATCAACTACTTTAAATTTTTGAATAATTATTATTACGTTTCTACTTAAGCCCATAAAGTTTAAATTTGTATAAAATACGTTAAAATCGCGATAATTTGCAAGTTATTTTGTAGTTGAAAATTAATAAAAAAATTTCTGTTTATACTTAAGGTTCAACATTTTAATACTAGGGAATCCATAAGTTACTCTTCAAAAAAATATAAAAAAATTTCTATCGGACTTGAAGAAAAAAAATTTATGACCGTTTGAAATTTAAATTTTTACGAAATTGCTTAAAATATCGATTTATTCTCAAACGATTTTAAATATTTGTTATAATTCAAAAAGTATAAGTTGCAGAAACTTGAAATTTTTACCAGCTGTTAAGATTGGCATTTCCTTTATTTCATATTTTTGCAAAATATTATATTGGTTTTGAAGCTACTTATAGGCATTTGAAATACCTATTCGATTTTTTATACATTTTTTTTTTTTTTATAATCGTTGATAAAAAATTGTTTAAAAGTTTTCATAGAAGTAGTTCTTATTGTCAAAAATTATTAAAATCCATAGGCACATTTTTTTTTTAAAAAAAATCAAAATCTTAAATTGTCTATAAAAAGTCGGAAAATTTCAAAATACCTCCAAAACTTTACTATGTATAGAGAACGCTAATTTAAATATTTGGTGAAAATTTCAAGTGTTTGGAGTTCTTGTTTTTGAGTTAGAGCATCTTAAAAAAATTTAGTTTGTCAAAACGTGGTTTTGCACTGACAAAAACCATGCAATATAAGCAAAATATTTTATTTAAATTTGGAGAAAAGAAAGCCAATCTCTATGTATCATGCAATCCCTCTAGTAGTTTTCTATAGTACATTCTATAATATATTCATGGAAACATCGGTTTCCTTCTTTTTGGATTTGGCCATTAGGCATTGGATTGACCAGGAACCCTATTTTAACACTAAATTGATAATTTCTTAAGTAAATCTTGGTATTTTTGATATAATTAGTAATAACTATAACAAAATATTAAAATATTAATTATTTATCATTGACCACTGTATTTAATACAAATTATTTCCGATTAAATAACGACTACAGTTTATTGCAGTGCACTGTGCTAGCGAGCCACTGCGGAAATAACACATACGTACACGGTACACATTAAAACACACAATATGTTAACTTCTGAGTAGTTCTGATGCATATAGGAAAATATACCTCTATAACTTCGGATATTTTTGAATGTCATAAAATGCTGCGCCGCACAACCTTACATCACAGAATAGATTCTATTCTGTGCTCACATTGATGGCAATGCTCTAGTTCTGTTATAGATTTATAGCCATATAGGTAAAGGTATTATGATATGAAACCATCACCTGGTGGCTGGAACCTACCAAGTCATAAGACACACCACCCACCACCACCAAAATTAGGTCTGGCAATTAGCAGACTTTAACCCTGGGTTCATCGCCACTGGTTGAAAGTGTAGTTTTTGAACATTTTAAGAACATACTGTTGATATTTTAAAATTAATATACTACGCAGTTAAAATAACGGAAATAAAAATAATTATGTTTATATTGTTGTGTATTCATTTATTTTTATAAAACTTAAATTAAAATGTGGATTTGGTTTATTATTTAGGTCCATGTTAATTGTATAGTTTTTTTCTTAGTGTAAGAAATGGGTAGATAACCTGACTATTGTTATAGCCTATAGGTATACATGGGGCCCATTTCTACTAGTAAATATAGTAAGTGGGCCCTAATTATATCCAGTTTCCCGGTACACAATATAAAGGTGTACCTTAGGTATAGGTACAACATTTTATTATTTTAAAACAATTTATTTTCTGACTAACACATCATTTATTTAATTCAATAACAACATATTATCATTAATTTTATTCCATCATTTCTATAATTCTAGTAAAATAGAAATAAAATTAATGCAATTTTGATTTAATTAAATGACATAGGTAGTAAATCATTGGTCTTATGAAAAGTTGGTACTTATTTTAATTAATACGTCGAAATCATGCCCAATTTTCTTTAATTCAATAAACATATTTAATTAAATATTTGAAATATTTCTCTGAGGCGTATGACCTAGACCTAGACGAGCGACGTAGATTATAATATAGATGTATGCGGAAAATGTGCTATGGATTTCGTACGCATACGAAATGATAAATTCACATTTAACGATGCGTTGCAGACGTTATTAAAATAATTTATTATCAACTATTATTATACACCGTCGTTCTCTCACGAGCACAACGCGTTGATTAATTATTATTATTGTTGTAATTATTACGCGAGCCGTTTTAATTTACTTTTGTCCGGCCACGCGACTTGTTAGACCGCCACGAACGTGCGCGTACATAATATTATAGTCGTATTATATAATATACAACGCTCTTAATACGAACACCATCACGGAAATATCTAATATACACACGGCGCACGTGTCACATCGCACACGTATATACGGATTTATCGGCATTGTCCACCGAAGTGTTCCGTTTACAGGTCGAGTTTCCATCGCGCAAGACTATCCTCATTCCTCGGACACAGCGAGACTGGTACGGCAAAGTGCCCGGAGTGCCGCCATTTTAAGGGATACTAGTCGAAACAACCTAATAATTAGCACTTCTTGAGACGAATGTTTTATTTTAACATATTTATGTATTACCGCCATTACCGGTTATGGATACGCGCACAAGCTAAACGTCACTTCCCGTAACCGATTTCATCGAAATTCAACATATCTAACTTAAAAAAAAAATAGACTTATTAATTGTATAGGCAGTAGGCACGTACCCACTGTGTATAAAAATAGAAGCTAAGGTGGGACGATCAACCTCATCACTCCTCTAGGAACTACCTATAGGCTATAGATCAGCAGTTCCTACAATTTTTACGAGGCGATACCCAATACTCTTTTGGACCAATCTTAATCACCATGTCCCACCCGCCACATAATTATCACAATAAAAACTGCAATATGCATAAAATGAATGAATGCTATACCTAATTCACTTAACTCAAGTTTTATTTTTATGGAAACCTTGATGGCTTGGTGCATCTCTAATTAATAGACTCACCGTGCTCTAAGTGACTATAGAGGATAACATAAAACCGTAAAGCGCTTTAATCTAAATTATGAGTATAATATGATTGATTGTACAAAAACAAAGTAGGTACGAATATAACAGTAAAAGTTGAAATTTTGATTTTTGATCAAAACTATTTCAATGATGAACTATGATTACAGTTGTAGGAAAAATATCAAAGCTTGAAATTGATAAAAAGCCATTATATTTATTATTTCATTTCGACTAGCGTACCTAATACAACAATAATAATCAACTACATTAATTGATAAAATACTTATTTCCGATCATAATAATATCTAAATAATAATATTAATCTAAATAATATTTTATGTATATAAAAAAAAGTTCTATCTGAAGAACCAAAAATATATTTTTAAAGGACGACCTCTGCGAACTATATCCTCCAGTTATCCTCCTGGATATAATCTTTATACCCATCATTGTTCTTAAAATTAAATTAAATAAAACGTAAATCTTGTAGTTTCGTTTATGTTGATTAGGTTGAAAATAGTTTCTGCAATGGATAAAATGATAACCATTTAAACAAAAACAAGAATTAAAATTAAGTTAAATGCATACATAAAATGATGAAATTAAAAACATACATAAAACGATATCTGTAATTCTCTTCTTGGTAAAGAAAATAGCAGCAAACGATTAATCCTCAGTTGTTCCCCTTTTCGTTGAAACCGTCTTTATGATATTTTAATAATAAGTATATGTTAAAAGTATTATTAGGATTGAACGGTTCCTATTTTTAGACATGTAACTCAGTAACTGAGCTATAATTTCATCCCTGCCAGTTGCAGCTGTAATAAAATATAACAACACAGAGGCGTGCTAAGGAATCCTAATGAATAGGGAGGGGAGTATTATACTATGTTTAATTTGTTGGTTGTTATTATTATGATTATATTTAAATACATTATAAATAATAAGTTAATAATGCATCATCTGGAACTTAAGACGTTTCTGTAATTAAAACAAAATTTAAGAATATCATCAAAATTACCCTTATGGATGTGATTCTGATTCAACTAGAAAATAAAATAAAAATATAACACGATATGGTTAATAACACTATTTAATTAACATTAATATTACTTTTAAAACAAATTAGACCAGAATCTTTATGGTCATGTAATACAAGTTTTTGTTTTCCACATAGCATGTACACATTCAACAATAGGTATAAGGCTTGATCTATTTTGTTTTTAACTAATTCTAAATTTCTAATTGTGACATATCATGTGAAGTCAAAAATGTGTTAGATGTAATTATGTAAAAACATCATGTTATTGGTAAGATGAACAATATGATCACAATACCAACGTCCAACATCATAACACTATTATTATGTCTTAGGTAAAAAACAGTTCATAAGAAACGAAAATTGTTTACCTCTTAGTATCCAAAATCTCAATAATGTTTTGTTGGCCATTTGGAAAATTTTAAAAAGTTATCACTTGTTGATAATGCAAGTGCAACATGCAAGACTACAAGAGTATGATACTCTTGATCATGCTCAGAGTGCTTTTCAATTATTCATAAATTATTATTAATTATTTTTACAAAGTGATTTAGTATATGGCAAATATAAAACTTCTAAAATGTTTTTCCCGTTTTGAAAGGCAGTTGTCACAAGGTTAGGTACCTAAAGTTTGAGCAGTGAGCTCCTTTACCTCTAGATTTAATAAAAACTACATAATATTTACCAAAAGCACTTTCTAATTTTTTAGAATAACATAATCAATTAAATTTCTCTAACCATCTGTTGAAATATGATTTTTCTTAAATAGTGGAAACAAGAAATCCCTGGAAGGTGCATGTAAAAGTTAGTTAATACCACACTATCGCATATCACGTTTTACTAATCAAAACTATAATAAATTGGAAACTAAAAAAATTGATGGAAGTAAATAATAAAAGTGTTGAATATAAATTAATACACAATACGAAAAAAAGTATTTAAAATATAAATTCTGATGAGAAATACTTAAAGCTGAAGGTATTAAAAAAAAGTATTTGAATAATTCTACTCAAAAACTTCACAACACTGAGTCCATGGGGGGAGTAGAACCCCTCCTTGAGCATACCTATGTAACCACAATTAATATTTAAAAAAAAAAACAGGTTTAAATATAAATATGTATATTTATAATACAATCAATATTTATTAAAAAAAAATAGGTGTAAAATGTAAATATAAATATATATATTTATTATACAATCAATCTTTTTTTCAAATCCTAATGAAAAAAATTGTGTAATTCAATTTTGCATATTTTATACTCAAGTAATAAATGTTCATCATAATATTTCATATACCAGTATACTATTGTAGTACTAAGTTTTGTAAGTTTTAAAGTAAGAAATAAAGTTGTTAATATGTAATTAACTTTTTTTTAAAATTCATTATCAATTATTTATGATCTATATAAGTGCATGTAAATATTTTAAAACATCCAATAAATAAAATATGGGCTTGAGTAACTTAAATCAAATTCAAAAAGACAATTTTTTAAAATAATTGAACTGTTAGCAAAATTCTAACCAAGTTATAAATTTAGAAAATTTTGATTTAGGTATATAATTAATTTATGAATCTTTATCATAATTCATAATACCCTAAAACTAAGGAACATCGAAACAATTTATAATCATTTGAATATATATATATATATATTTACTATAAATTATAGATTCGGTCATGGATCTAAATGGCTATATGAATAGAATAAAGGCAATAAAGCAACTAAGCCATTGATTAAATATATCGTATAATACAGTATAATATAGTTAACTGTAAAAAATCATGGTTTGACTTTTTAAAATAAATAAACAACACATTTTTTTATAATATAATATTATACTTGTTTGTATATTATTTATTTACATTTTTTTAAAAATAAAGTCATTTAGCATATATTATAGTTTCAAAAAAAAAAAAAAAGAGAAAATACATGTTTCTTTTATATTAATATTCATTGTATAACGTAAATAATAAATATCATCATTTTATAACATTTCACAATTTCTCTTCTTATATTTTTTTTGTCAAATCTAAATTTATAATAATCTTTATAGTTTACAACACGCTAATATATATATATATATAATATATTTTTTGTTTTCAAATTCAATCACTCCAAATAACTGTATAATAAATTATTAAAAATAAGTTTAAACTATTATAAAACACTTAAATCATGGTTGATTAAAATATCAAATAACTTGTATTGAAGAAAACTAGGCAAGAGTATAATATATAATATAATATATAAATAATTTATTTTTTCTCAAAAAGATCAATTTTCAAAGAATACTATAGCAATTATAATCTGCGTTAATTTTAAAAGTTGATTTAGAAAAATAATATATTTCATTTTTAGTGCCAAGTTATTTATATTTATGCCAAAAATCTATAAAATAAAATATCATAATATAAATGGTAAATCAAAAGTAAAAATATTCTCAATAATTTTATAACAAATAATACACAGCCAGCTTATGTATCTTTATTATTTTGCCTTGAGAATAAGTAGGTAATATATATTTTTGTATACAATAGAAATAAAGAATAAAATACTTATAATTACCTAACAATATTTGATGAAAAACTTTTGTTTAAAAAAAAAAACTACTTTTAACATAATATTTAATATTGTATAATATTTTTGTGTGTATTTTATCAATAAAATCTATAATAGAATATATAGTAAAAATAATTCATTAATTCAAAAAAATATAAATACATACAATATATATATATGATTATTACGAGTTTATCCAGATCGATCCAAAGATACTCATAGTTAAATTGCTTATCAAGTTTATTAATATTTATTTAAGAGATTAATATTCAAATTAGCATTTCTCTCTAGCCTAAATAATGTTCAACGCGATACTTATCATTTAAGCACCCCACCTAAAATTAATGTTTTATACTTAATAATGAGATCGATCACAAATGAAATTTCTCTTAAACTTTGGCTTTTGTAAAAGATTTGAATTCAAATTATGCTCCCCTTAAAAAATGTTATCGAGATCAAAAAAAAAAAAAAAAAAAAAACAAAAAACAAAATAATATAATAATAAAAAAAATTAAGTCTATCATTTTTTGTTTGAACACATCTGAATTATTAAATTCTTAATTTACATTAAGACTTTTTTTTCAATTAATTTTTTTTTTTTTAATTTTACATATTTTTATTTTCAGAACAATTTGAGCTTTTCATTTTAAGAAGCAAACTTAAAAAAAAAAATTTCTTTTGGAAGATATGTTAAATTAGGACAGGAGATTGTCTTAGAGAGCATTTACATAATAACAATGAATACATATAATATATATATATACATATATAAATATAACTTATATACTTTGAAGTTATACATATATATAATTTATACTTTATATAAACTGCATGTGACATAATAAATTTAATTATTTAATTTTACCAAATTATTTTCATTGATATAAAATAACACATATATATTAGAAACTTGTTTTTCTTGAATTTAAATAAAATGTAACAAATATAATATTTTATTTTTAAACATAAAAACTGTCACATGCGTTTTCTTACAAAAAAAAAAAATAAATAAATAAATAAATAAATCAATCATAATACAATAAAATATAATAATAGTAAATACGAACTCAAAGAGCAATTGGTAACTAATTATAATAATATAACATAATTTAAACATTAAATAAATCAAAGAAGTAATACAACCAAATAAAATCATATAATAACATTATACTACACCTGGGAAACAATTGTGCAATATATTGAAAAGCAAAAATCAAAGTAAAATAAAATGCTTGTTCTCGATATTTTTAAAATATGTCATTTGAAAATTAATATAAAATTAATATATGCGTGTTTAAATTTATAAATTATTAAATCTAAATATTACTATAAATATAATTTATCAATATTATTTTTATTCTAAAAAAGTTATTGCTTTTTCTTAGGACATTATTCTGTTTTTTTTTTTTTTTTTCTAAAAAAACTAATACTTTGTCTTTTTAAAATTTATAAATATGGCTTTTATATCTGATAGATTAATACAAATTATCATTTTAACAACAGTCGAATATACAAAAGATATTACATCGACTAATTGAATGGATAAAGTATGTCCTAGGAACTTTTTCCAAGTACTAAATCGTTAAAAGTTTATAAATAAAATCTTTTATAAAATATTATTTCAAAAGTATATACCTTCAATATATATAAATATATACATGTATATATGTATGTGTGATTTACAACACTGTAGTATAATTATTAATATTATATGAATATATATGTAACTAAATATAATTAACGTTAATCAAAATTTGTTTATACATAAAATGGGATACAAACCTCAATAAAAGATGATATAGAAAAAAAAGGGAAACGTTTAACGTTTGTTAAAACAAAAAATGAAATAATAATAATAATAAAAATAAAAGGAAAATTGTAATTTTGGCAGTTAGCGTATTGGTGCAGATTGTCAGCATCTGCGTTCTCTCGGTAAATAAGTTGTTCTTTACGCCAATTGCGCGGTTTCGAGAGAGCCGACGAATCTGGTGCACGCTTTCTTCCATTTGCATTGCGTGCACCATTTCTCGCGGTGCTCCATACCGTACACCTTGCGGCACTTTTTCGTCTCGCCGCGCACTTTTCTCATAGGACTGCTCGGAAACCTGGGTCCACCCAAATTTTGGTACATCATTTTGATCTGTTTCTATACGGGTTCGAGGAGAGAATATTAGAAAAATATTAAAAATCGGTCATTAATTATATTATACAGAGCCTGGATTAAGACTAGAGACTTATTGTTCTATAAGCATACCTGTCCGTTTAGAGATGTGAACGGCCAATGAGCGGTGTTGTTGGACGAGCTGGGTATGTTCACTGGGCAAGCGCCCGGACGGGGTATGATCAACGTTTTTTGGTATTCGGGATCTATACATCGAAAACGGGGAAAAGAGAAAAAAAATAGTGTTAATATAGACTTATTGTCGGACACACGCACACGCGTAAAGTAAGAATAAATCGTACGAATAATGATCATCTTATTGGTCGCGCATCCTTTACCTTCGTGCGGTGGACGGGCCATGTCACGGTGCGACAGGGTCGGTGGCGAAGATGCAGCGCCCAGTTCCACTTCCGTGTAGTAAAATTCCTCTTCGTGGTCATCGATCGAATCGTTTGTCGAATCATCCAATGGTGATTTTTCACGCCTCGGTCTGAAAAGCCAAATAGTAACAAAATAAAACAAACGTGAAGTTTCGGACGTAAAAAAAAATAAAATAAATTCCTCCTCCCTTTCTCCGTCCCGCGCAGGTAATATAATATAATAATGCAATCGCGATTTTATTTTTTCATTCTCCCGTATGCGGCAGCAGCGCTATGCCCTCATTATTTAACATAACAAGGACGAACCGCGGGTATACAATAGTGTGCAATAGAATAATAACAACTGCATATACAACCGATGTCGATTGCATGTTTATTAAATAGGTGATAATAATTGCACTTGCACGCTTACCCAAGGTGATTCTGGCGAACGTGTAATTCGATGGAAGCCACTGTGGTTGTGATCATAACGCATCCAGGCCAAGTGCATTGAAAAACTGTACGGCAATCAGACTGCAACATAAATGGAAAAACGTTTGATTACTATACAAATTCACTTGGCAGTACGTTGTATATAAATATTATATTATAATTCCAGCTGTTCGAGGTTAACACACGAATGTAATTTCGACTATCGTATATAATAATTATAATAATACAATTCCACAAGAATGACCACTTTAAATAGGAATATATATATATATATATGTATTTATGTATATTAAATACTTGAATTGGACAAAAAGCACATCGTATTATGTGACATTTATACAAAGAAAATATTTCTAGGTCGTCGAAGAGATTAAATAATTGTTTTCCGCAACAATTAAGTGATGAGAGCATATCCGTCGGTATTTCTAGACTAAAAAATTATCCGAGGAGACATTTTTTTATGTATCATCGTCGTCGTCATTGAACATTTGTAAATATATATTATTGTTATTGTTATCATAACTATTATAAAACTAAAAATTATGCGCAAAAATTGATGGATAAAATCACCGATAACCGCATACATCATTGTGTACGACGATAATATATTTACAACATTTACAACGGTTTACATCGTATTTCATTATTTGTTCGGGGATAATTATGTAATTTATATTTTTTGTACATATATAATATATTTTAATCCGACAATTAATAATCAACTACACGTCAACGAGCGAAAGTGTCGCGTTTTGTGATCGTCATACGCGCAGCCGTCGTCGTCAGTTCAGTGCATTAACCACTACACACGGTGCATAAATCATAATTCTTAAGGTTACGCTGCAGTTATAAAATAATGATTATGCAAAAACATTGGCCGGGAAGTAATTTTTGAAATTGCGATGACAATACGCGTACGTATAAATAAAAAGGTAACGCAGTGTCGACTGTGTGTTATAAATAATCGCGGTGTGTAACGTATTTTGTTTTGATTATATGCGCGTTTATTATTCAACAACAATGTGTTTATATGTTTATAACTACAAGCTACTGCATCTACAACACCAGCATTTCTCGTTCGAATCACTTAAAGATATACGTATTTATAATAGCCGTACATAAAATGTGGTACTTTATATAATAATTAATAGCTTATAACATACATAATTATATTATATTATAGGCTTGGGCGCTTGGCGAAAACGTGCAAATATTGAAAATGCCAAATAGTCATTTAATAAATAAATACATAATAACAATTATGTATTTATTTGTTTATGTGTCATGATTTCATGAACAAACGTTAACCATACCGTCGGAAAAAATAAAATGATGCATTTTTTTCTTAATTAAAGATCCGGAAGAATTACGCTCAGCGTTTGCTATTGGGTTTCCGTAATTTGGAACTTGAGTGGATAACAATAACAATAATCGACAATGCAAAATTATACATTATAATACCTAATATAATATAATGTATCGTTTAACGGCGGCCTTTATACGTAAAGTCGTAAGGACAATCGCGCATGACAAATATAATTTTCTTAAGCAGTTCTTGGACAAGAATCAATTAAAATAATCAATACACCGTTTTAATAGTTTACTATATATTCAGTGCCAACTATATTTCATATGTAAGTAAACGTTTATAATAATTGTATAATCAATAAGGTCGTCGTTATATATTGTCTATAAGGAAATAAAACCAATTCGAAACGAACGTAAATATAAAACTACCCCGGATCAAACTAAATACTAAGATATTACTACCTAATATCTATATAGTATATATAAGAACATGTTGCGCAGAAGACGGTACTTGCGACACGGTTTTAATTGAAAAGTTTTCGAAACGAAAAACCTGACATGTACAGAGCACAAGAGAGTGTACGATTTAGTGGTCAGCGGGGGTGCGGAGAGATCGAAAAGGAAAATAAAAACGGTAGCCGTATATGGACGGCATACGCGTGTGGTTCTTACAAAACGTAAGAACAACGAATTACGGATAAAAACGTAATGTTTGTAGAAAAATGAAAATGCATCGAAAGATGACACGGGAACATTATTGCATAATATGCATCATGATGAGCGTATATATAGATATTATAGTGCACACGTCACATTTGGACTGGGAACAGTGACGCACGAGTGAAACGTCTTGCGAGCACGCGAATTAAACCGAATCCATATAATATTATATTATTATTACATCGTGGTTTGGCTAACATACTTTTTTAATTTTTTTTATTACATATCGTCGTATCGAATCATGATTTTATATACATACATACATATATATATATATATTATACGGAGAGAGAGAGAGAGAGAGAGAGAGAGAGCATTTTACTGTTTGTCGAAAAACCTATATATATAATGTATAAATATACGACAAGTGGACAGCGATTCGGAGTATGGGGGTAGGGGGGGACGTGATGGGTATACAACGTGAAATGAGGCCGATGCAGCGCGCTGAGGCCGTGTGGTAGTCGTATATTGACGCCGAAATGGGTCAGGTCACGCGGGGCCGCTGTGCACGTGTGTGTGTGTGTGTGTAGTAAATGTGTGTGACGGGAACGATCCGGGGAAAAACGAGGTCAGTAGGCGCGGTGGACGATTATTTTTCTGGCGCGCTCAGGACGACGACGGATAAAGCCGCCGCGGTGGATCGATGATAGCGCGCGGCCGTCGTCGGTGATGATAACACCGACTATGTACCGCGGCGCGTGCGATGGTGCGGCCGGCGGGCGGATGGTATGTGGAGGAACGCGGTACCCACGTGTCGGCATAGCGCGCGCGTGCACGCCACCCACCGCCGCCGTATGCGTTTAGTTGTAGTAGTAGCACGCAAAGTGCGGGCGGCGCGCGTGCGCGAAGGAGTCGGACTTTTGCGTGCGCCAACCGACGGCTGGTTAGGCGCCCCCGACAACAAACCGCCGCTGCATCGTCCTTTGTTGCCGGTATCGATCTACCGGCGGCGGCGGCGGCGTGTACAGCCGAAAACGGCCGGCGGCGCGTCGTGGATCGCGCATCATCACTGGGGTAAACAATACCGTCGTCGTCGTCCCCCGCTCAGAGTACAACAACGTGCCGCCGCGATGTTCGTTTGTGCGGTGGGCGGGCGACGCCGCGGTGGAAAACTACTGTGACCCGCCGCCGGTTAGAATCGGGTCAAACAATACGCTTAACCGGGTTAACGCTGCCCGGCCGGTCGGTGCCTGGAAAAACAAACGGACAGACCGTGTATACACTGCGTCAGTCACAACAATGTGCACACTGTACCCGCTGCGCGTTATGGTGACAAACGAATTTTCGTCGCGTTTACCATCATCATCATAATATTATTATTATGTTATTAATTTATTACCATGTTATTACGTCACACGCACCGCCGCGACCAGGAATAATGCATATTATGCGACAAAGCAAATTATTGGGAATAACGCATAGCATATCATTATATAATATTATAATGAAAATATTCGTTGTGAGATAACGTGACGCGCGATTGCGTTCCGTGTGCTCGGTGCGAGGAGTAATGAGGGCAACACATGAGCGCAAACGCGCATGCATAACAACAGCACAACAACAAAAATATTCGAAACATAAGCAAGACCTGGGCCACGCGTCGAAACTAGGTCAGGTCGACCTGATTCCAGCGACCGACGGAGCTTCACCACGAGAACGGATACGCACACACACGCCAGAGACCTAGTTTCGCGTCCCCCGTCCCCACTCTTGGCCCGCTAATCGCTAACCCGCCTGGGTCTCGTCCCTCCTCGTATATAATTTTATGCTCACAAATAGTTACAATAATAATAATAAATAATTATGTATACGTCGCGCGCGGTTTCGCATTTTGGCCGCGTTACGCTCGCGCATACCAACGCGCGCATCACACACCAATGTTTCATTTCCTCCTTCTCCTCTTCCGTCCACGACTCGACCGCACTGCCGTCACCATCAATTACCGTAAACGCATATCCGTTGTATATAGCATATAGTAAATAGTATTAGTCCGTCCGTGTCCGTGTCCGTGTGTGTATTCGTACGCGAAACAGACAAAGACAGAGATAGAGAGACGGAAAGAGAGGGAATGTAATATGCGCGGACGAGTGCACGATCAGCATAATAATATACCTTTGGACGGTGATGCCGTTCCTGTATGGCCGATTGGACAATAGAGCGGTCGGTGCTTGCGCGATAATAATATAATAATTGAAAGAATAGATTACCATTTTTTATTTTTTTTAATTCATACAAATGGTCAGTGCGGACCGCACGAGTGAAATAATAATGTATTATAATAATATATGTGCGGCTTTTTTACTGAGAAATCGTATCGCGGTCAGTCCGGTTTACGTATACAGTATCTATTTATTAATATATCCAATTCCACGCAGCACCTAAATCATTGAAATCACACTAATATAATATAATGTATAATACGCATAATATATCGGCATCGAGGAAAAAAAATGAATCATATATAATTTATTATTATACTCCCGGACGACGACCAAGGTGGGAGGTCAAGGTAGCACGGAAATAGGCAAGCTCGAAATAGTTGTAAAGAAAACGGTTTTCGAATTGCCACTAGGGGAAAACGATTTTTTTTTTCACCGAGTACTATTTCGCGCGTGTTTGTGTAATAAATATAAACGCAGAACACTGCCAAAATTCGTCACCCCTTGCGATACGTACATTTGGACACACGCGCGTGTGCATTTTTTTCTGCCTTCTATAATGTAATACATACCGCGCTCGACCAAACATTTTTATGGTTTTACCCATCGTTCGCTAACGTTCGTTTCAAAGTGTGTATACTTATGTGCTATAAGTCTATAACACCTATAATCTACAATATATTTACGTATACTTCTAGCGGTGCCAAAGTATAATTATACCAACATGTACATATATAATATGACATTTACAATTGTTCACGAATAAATTGACTTTGCACATTATATATGCTGTGACGTTACATGCGTACTACTGTTGATCCCAACATTCCCAACACTATACACACATTTGGCATGACGTCAAACATAATGTGTAACAATATTAGTGTCACAAGTGGAAATGTGGTACATTTTTAAACAAAAGGCAAAAATTATTTTAGGTAATGATTTTAAAATATATGTTTTTTTCAGTATTATTCGTATTACGACTAAACTGCAGATAATTTTCAAGACCAAGAGAATGGCTTACATACAGAGTATCTTTTTCGCACACTACATATACATCCCGTAAACTATAGAACATAATAATATAATCTTGAACCTTGATACGTATACACGCAACCGAATTCACGTTGACCAATTCATGTCCACGATTGTATTATATTATATTTAAAATAGTGTCCGGCATACGTCGTATAGGTGCGCGCGTATATATGGTACTGGCCAAGGATCGGATTGTAATCGAATAAAGTATATATTAGAACATTTAGAACATATCACGGATTATAGGTATACTCTTACTATGTAGTCCTACTCTATGAATAGAACCAAAGATCAACTTGCAGCAAGTAGTGCGTACGCCATACGCACCTACGTGTATACCGTATACGTACACAAACAAACGCGAGCATATTATTAAGCTCACACAAAACAATAACCATTACACAGAAGCGGAGCAATTTTTTTTTTTTTTTTTACTGGAACTCGGTTCCCGTACGTGCACACGTAAATATGACGCCACGTATATGAAGACGTAATAACGCGAAAACGTTTTGGCGTGAGTTTATTCATGTATATAATATAAATATATAATATACGCCTAAATATACACACATACAATCTTTTTAAATTTTTTTTTTCCATTTAGTGATAATATCTCTTTACGGATGCGAAAGAATATCTCGAAACATGCACATGTACACGGATGTGCGGGGGAGGACAGAACTGCAAGCCACGGTGCAGTGGCGACTTTCACTTTCGACTATCGAAAGGTTATACCAACAGCTGCTGTTGCAGCAGCGGTTCGTGGTGATGAGTAGGTATACAATATCAATAATATTATTATCATATAAATGCAAAAGCAACGGCGCATCATTGGAAACCTGCCGCAGCGGATGAGCAAAAACGCTAAACGTTCACATTTTTTTTTTTTTCGTTTAACCTTCACACGGTTACTTTTGCGTTTTTGCATGGTCGTCGACGTATGACGGCGAACAACAAACCATAGGGTTGCGGATGTGCGTGTGCGTTATTAATGTTATTATGCATTATATTATTATTATTATTTTTTGATCGAAAACGCAAAACAATATACCTAAGCGCACCGCGGTGTGTCGCTACTCACGCGTTAACCACCACCACCGCCATCGTTTTAGAATCCGCGTTATTCTTTCGACCAGTGATCATCCTATAACATACACTTTCTACGCACGCGGCAAATAATAATAACGTCACGCTGTTTGTTTTATTCCATACCACTTCACTGCACGGCGCACACATACTGTAGATATAATATAAAGTCATCCGAGATTATACATACATAATATGTATAAATATATATATTCATAATATCATACAGATAATATGCGTGTGTATTTATATGCGTACAAACACAATGCACACTGATAAAAATGTTTTAAAACAAGGTTACGAACCTTTGCGAGTCAACAAACCAAAACCATTATATTCCAGTCATCGTTGTGTCCTCGATGTATACGTAGGGTCAAGGTTCATCGATCGAAAAAATCTAGTATGTATACGCACGCACAATGGACTTTGGGAAAGTCTTCTCCTCTTTCTTCACCACCCTCGACCAAACGATCGTGTTTCAAGCAAAAATCATACATAGGTGACCACCACCGCTGCAGTTGTTTTCTTTGTATCGCGTAAGTTATTATAAATGCAGTTTTATTTCATTATCTGTAAACGTATAAATACCCGCACATGTGTTCAAAAATTATTATTACACGGCTTTCAGGATGTTTTCGACCTATTTTTATACTCTCCGAAGTCGATTTCCATACAATTCATATGCTAATCGGGCAACGCTATTAGTACCACATCGGGCACCATTGCGGTACAAACACTTAACTCATATTTAACCCGTGTACAAAATAATAATATTGCAGTAGTACAAAAAAATTTATTAACCCGAATCATAATATTTTATAGTCAAACAGTAATTTGTGTACACGCATGCTGATACCAGAAGTCGATGCATAAAAAGAAGAGGTGTAACGGTGTATTTTCCACGATGTACCGCTCCTCCGAAACCATCGCCATTGCCGCTGCCTGCCAGTGTGCAGTTGGATGACATTGGCCCGAGGTCGTTACCCCACAAACATGGTATAAGTATATAGTCTAATAATATTATAACACACAAATAAAAATAATAATAATACGCATTACGCAGTATAGAATAATCAACTTTAGATGTAAACACGATCATGTGATCGCAGGTGAGAAGAAAGAAAACAAATAGCACTACGATGCTCGGAGGGAAGAGTGGAGGAAATCATTTATATTATATTGATTTTACTGTAATCATAGACAAATTAAAAGTATACTACATTGCAATAAAATAAAAACGCATGTTCTGAGATAAGGAATTATAATTATATATTTTTTTATACATCGAGAAATTAAGAACAATGGGTAGATACAATAAATGTAATATGCGTATGCGTGTGAGTGTGTATATAACATTTTAACGTAACGTTATAGAGCGAAATAATATAATATATATATTATACTGTATATTAAATTATTTAAATGCTTATCGTCACCTGGCTATATACATGAATACAAAAATTTTTTCTATAACAACATTGGTCAACTTGCGTATATACGTTATCAGTTTTCACATTAATTTATATGCTCGGTATATTATTGTATATTTGTATTGTACTACCGTGTACTGCGTGTACACAAAAGAAATGCATAACTATTATGTAACAACTGTACATACATAAACGGTTTTCTTTTTTTACTAGATATATTTTTTATATTTTGCAAGACTTAAGTACAATTACAAATGCTTATAAGTCAATATTTGTTTGCTAAAAGTAGGTAAGTATTACAAATTAGTGAACTTTTAAAAAATCAAATAAATACTTCAATAATACTATAAAAATCGTATAACGTTTCTTCTTGCATCCCAAAGTCCATACAAATATACACATAACGATAACAAGTTTATTTTACGTCTGCGCAAATGTTTACTGTTACAGTGTAATGTTTAACTGTTTACAGTATAACTTGGTAATATAATTATATACATAAAAAAAACATAATGCGAAATTGTTTGAAATATATTATATAATCTTTCTTGAAGTTCAATAATAATAGTGATCGGTGATAACCTTTTTCCTACTACTGGTGGTGAGTTGTTTACATATCATTCAAATTTTTCGCCATTATAGATAAATATTTTTGAGCCCGTATACAAACGAAAATTATTTCCCATGTCGTTGCAAGTTTACGCATGATGTTATTAAACTGAATATTATTATACTGTTGTCCAAGATTACGTGAACACACACAAAGAGTGGGATGGGGAAAACTATAAATGCATACGTAGGAGTGAACACTCGTAATAATAAATAAATCTTGGCCAGAGTCTAGAAAATGTTGCAATCGGCTGGTATGTAAGTACGCGACTGGCTGAAAAAAATACGTCTTTGGATACGGATTCGTGAAAGTCGTGACGCATCCGAACCAAACAATCGATCTAGTACTCAAAAACATACATAATATTGGCCTTGTGGTAATTTAAGCGATAATAGTAAATAATATACACAATATTTTTTAGAAATATTTCAACTGCTTATGCAATATAATTATTTAATAAAACCTAATATTATGAAAAACAAATAGGTGTAACTTAAGTATTTGTTGAGGGATTTTTATTTTTTTAAATCAAATTTTCTTTGTGATACTTGTTATTGCCTGTACTAAGCATAATAGTATACATACAATAAAATTATCATCCTTAAATCGATAAATTATAATAGAGTCGTACGTCTCTATATACGATATACATTTCTATGCACACAATTTATTAGGTATACTCATATAATAAGTGTTATATACTTAAATCAGTCCAAGCCACAAACATAATTTAATCACCCAATAAAACTTAATGGTGTTATAATTAATGTCGAATGTAATTATACAAGGCATACCAAATATAAAGAAGTTATATGGATTTCGATTGAACGTTGTTTTCATTAATTTTGTTGCCGGAATTATTAAGTGTAAACTAATAATAAAGAAAAAGAAAAATGTATGTATACATTGACTATATTTACAAACCATATTTCGTCGTATGTATAATAACTGTAATTTGAATCATCTAGCCAATGGGCAAAGATAGAAAAATTTAACTACGTGCCAAGACCAATGTTAATTTCCTGGTATATGTTTAGATGTTACGCTTTTGCTGTAACGACAACTTATCGTAGATTCGATAAAAAAAAAATAAAACAAAAGGAATCCGTGTAGGAGTCTTGTGAAACATTTCGATCGACTACCACTCCCCCGTGCACCATATACGACTCACTGTAAAAAGAAGGTTTGGGAGAAGTCCAGAAGGGGTCGATAAGATTGTTTTATTGAAATTTACACGAAAGTACGATTAAAAACGAAATATGCTATATTTTATATTGACTTGAGTGCGTCGCTCGTATTGTGTAGAAATGTTATGTGGAAGAATAAAAACGGACAAAAAATGTAAAAAAAAAACCCATTCACATTATAAAAAATACCCTTGTGGATTTTTGGGAACCCCGCGAGAACGCCTGCGGACTACTGCAAAAGGTTCAATACCAGTGGCGTCTCGTCCGCGGATGCACGTCTACGAAACAAAAAAACCATGACCCTTTTCGTTCGGATGTTATGATGTTATTATAATACGCCGACGCCGTCTTGTCAAGCGGAGAAAACCCCTTTCGAACATTTTTCCGGCGTACAATCATTTGCGACGCAATACGCTCGCGGCGAATGCCCTCTTGTTAGCCGCGGATTACACACCGTTCTGTAGGGATACACGACGAAATTGAAATCGACGAATCCCGAAAAAAGAACAATTGACAATATATGTATTATACGTAATGAGCACTACGGAGAACGAACACTGCATCACGCGCGTTATAATATGTATTATATTTTATAAGTGAATGCATATAACATTATACAATACTGATCGCGCGTGCATACGGGGGGAGGGGTGGGTATGTATACATATACATGTATCATATATGTATATAATATAATATATATCTGCGGAAGAAAATGTAATTCGAATCAACGCGCACCGTATTATATTAATACCAGATACCAGGTATTACTTACATAGGTATATATGCGGAGTATTGCGGTGTACCTATGTATATAATATTATATATGTGTAATCGCAGCACATTATGTTGCATCCCTCGAACGGAAATCGAAACAAGAAATCGTAGACACAAGTGGTGTGTGTGTGTGTGTATGTGTATCTACGTATCGTAACGAGAAGTTTGAGAAGCACGGCAGCGCGTAAAGAAATAAGACGTAGAGAACCCAACAAACAACCGCTGATATGACTATAATACGGCCGACCCCGCACACCCACTGGACGGGTTCGTATAAAAAAAATACATAATATACAATGTTAGTGTGCACACAAAATAATGTACTTAAGTATCATCACATCGTGTGTCGACGGTGGCGGCAACGTCAGGGGTGCGTTATACCCGGGACAACGGACGGCCTTGAGCAACCGGTGGGAAGAAGAGGTCACCGACTCCTATACTATTATATCGGTGCGTTGTCGGCAGACGGTTTTTACCCCCACGGTGTATACACACATTGCAGAGCACACGCACGCGACGTTGACCGTAATGACCGGCTAATGCGGTGTGTGCGTCTCGTCACAACGTAGAAACAGAGTGGCGTACGCGATGTAACAATAATAATAACAATAATAACAATAAATGCTTATTGTCTTACGCGCACCAACGCCGGCCGCGCGTTACAAACACCACTCGCGGCGTTTCCGAACGCGCACGCACGACATAAACAATGTTAAATTTGTGTATGGGCATAATATGCTGCGTATATATACTGCGGTTTCAACTGCAATAGTATATGCGCGTGCAACGCCGGAGTTTGCGTAATACGGAGAAACCTATCGATCTCGGAGATTTCCGCGGTCCAGCGTGTTCGCGCGTCAGTGGGTGCTGCGACACAAACGGAACGATACGATACATAATAACAACAACAACAATGAAAATAATAACAATAAAAATAATACGGGAACAACGCGCATGGAACATAATAATAATAAAGATAGAGAAAATAAATAAACAAAACACGCACACGGGGGACAGTGGGACTCGAAGGAGGGGAGGGAGAAAAGGCGAGCATATTATTATATATACAATATTGTAGTCATCGGAACCGGGGTCGTTGAACCCGACGACGAGTCCCGGTGTTGCATCGGCTGAGATAATGCGCGTTCAATCCCTACAACAACGTTGTACGCACACACGTACGCACGTGAACACAAGTTCAAGAAACTCTTTGCCGCCGGCAACGACGACGACCGACGACGGCGACCACGAACGATATTATTATTGAACTCGTAATATGTATAATATATACTGTAACCATTCGGACATTGAATATATAGGTACCCTACGTAAAGATATTTTATTGTATAATATTATTATATTTTATAATAATATACAGGCCCGTTGACGATTATCGTACTGCGTGTAATATTACAACGGGTATACGACCAATAGTTTCTTTTCGAAACAGGTCAACGGACCATTTAAAAACGATATTGAATCGATTATTTAGTCATTACGATTTGCTTTCTGTGCATGTTGGTTATCTCATATATATATATATGTATACAAATAGGTACACGATCCTGGGACCAGAGGACAAGTTATCACAACTAAAATAATAATAATCGTACACGCGCCACACTCGACCACAGTAAATGTACATCATAATTAAAATATTAGAGAATTGAACACTTTACAGGGAAACAATATTACATAATCATCCCCGCCGCCACCGATGTATACTATTATTATTGTTATACATTTATAATATAACACTATAGTCGTCATCACAACGATGGTATTCGACGAAATAAAAGGAATCCAAAGAAAGTTCCCGTTACCGTCCCCGCTACTACCACCGTCCAATCGGAATATGTAATAATGATATGGTCTTTTACATTTTTTTTCATATACAATTCGAATCTTCTTCGGTGTTATTAACCTTCCAACGGCGAATTATACGGTTTTGGTATTATAAACAGGCCGGAACATCGAAGTGGCATCGACTTAGTGACCACCACCGTAGCGCGCGCGCACAGGCAAACAACGATGCCGAACACTGATATTACTGAATAACAACTTGAACCGGACTATGAAGACTACAACAACAACAATAACAACAACAGTTGGTCATAGTTTGAAAAATCGTGTGCCCCACAGGATTGGCGGTGGTATAATAAGGATAGGAATTATTATTGTTTTCCTGGTGCGGTAAGTGGCCATGGAGAGATGCGTTTTTGCGTCGTACCTAATTCGGCGACGCATGGCCCCGGAGCGGCAGCGTTCGGCGTACGAGGGGCGGAGCGCGTGGAACGCAATAGCGGGGGCAAGCGCGCGGGGGACACGTGTTCGTAAGTGCCGGCCGGCAATGATCGATACACACACGCATGCATCGCGAGTCCCGTTATTATCGCACATATTCGCACGTATTCCGAACGCGCGCGCATGTTTCGGTTGTACCGGACGTACCGGTTTTTTAAAAGAAAAAAATTTATTACATTTCTTATTAGTTTCCAAACGATAGCGAAGGTTAACAAAATTGGTAATTTTTTCAAATCGGTATGACCGTCATCATCGTCATTTGGGCGGCGGTAACTTCCATTTCCGCGCCAAACGCTTTATCCAAAAGGAAGTTGGGGAGAGAAAAAAAAAGGGGGAAAACGCCATTTTTCCTTTGTCCCGCCAAGTGAGAGTGCGCGTGCGTATAGGCCGCGTACTTTATGGTCGCGTTGTTATGCGGTATTGCGACGCGGACCAGCGCGCACGCCCCGCGCCTTCCACCCTCTTGCACACGTGCTGGTCTTCGCTCCACGTGCATTGCCGACCGAACAAAGAACATTCCCGGGCGTGCGCAAAAGGGGCCCCTTATATTATTCCAACGTCGTGTTGCCATCACCACCACCTCTATACTACTCGGAGCCACTACGTATAATATAGTTTCCAAAACGACCTATTGCAATATCCCCTCTTTTGGTATTACAACAGATCAGAGAGATGCCATGACAATAATAATAATAATAATAATAATAATAATAATAATAATAATAATAATCAAGAAAAGGGGGAGTGAAGACGACCGTAGGCTGCACTTACACGCGGCGCATAAGGAAAATGCACTACCAACGAGAAATTTTACAGATGATATGACGGCACGTGTCGCGCATTTTATTGCACTTCAGCGCCAAGGCCGTATTCGCATCTTTTGTTATTGCATCAACCGGTTTCATCGACAATGACGACAGTGATATATGTCGCTAAGGCCTATCACTCACAAACGTATGATCCTGTTTGTTTAATTGAATACCACGGACAATTATAGGACGTTCGAAGAATTATTAAAAGCATAAACAATAAACAAAATATTTAGCAATAATATATCAGAGACAAACATGATTTGTTTGATAAACAAATTATAATATTATTATATTACTATATTATCATAACCAAAACGGTATCACGACGGAGGTTTCCACTCCATCCTTCGAATATTTGATATTTACTTTTTGGACACTTATATTGTGGGAAAATTAAACCAAATTAAACTTCGGACTTAAGACACACCGCAAACATGTACACAAACAGATATAGCTTTTTGTCCTATTATACATGCGCAGTGTGGTCTACAAACGATTAACGCATATTGCGTGTGATTAGTGCGACAGCGGTTTAGTTGGGAAATCGAAGAATCGTATACATTATTATAATTTATAACGATAAATATGATGTTGATCGGGGTTTTGGGCGACCGCCCGTTCCCGTTACGAAACCGCGAATACTTCGAAGGTTGGAATTTTTTTAATACCATTATATATTTATATCACTATATATATTCCGTTTCGTTAAAATTGGACAAACAACGATACGGTTTATAAATACGTATAGTACACGTGTAAAAAGACGTACCCAATGCACGGGCACTACCGCCGCAAGCAGCTGGATGCAATTGCGAAAATTGCAAGGCTAAAGTTGCAATAGAAAAAAATTACATAGAACTGATACGTCCAAGGACTTTCCGACACGCTGCATGCAATCCGATACGCTCCAGTCCCCTTCACCATCAACATAGTTGCTTTACATACACACAAACTCATACAATAAATTATTATTTATGCGGAGGTTTTCTAAAGAGGGACGATGACGACGTGCAGGTGTGTATGTGTAGTGTGTGTGTGTGTTAAAGAATATAAAGCTACTACGTAGTTGGGAATCGAAAACAGCTGTTTTGAGCGGGATTTAAAACCGACGGATTTACTACACTGCTGGTCGTCATTGATTCTCTAGGCACATATATAAAATAAAAAAAAACTGGTCCTGCCAGGGTGGAATTCTCAGACACAAAGCAATCCCTCCACAGCCGCTCGAGGATATAAATTATACCTACTGTAATAACGTTATGGTAAAAGAAAAAAATGCTGGATGAAATGAACTAAAAATCAATGTGAACCCGTTGCTTATGAATTACGATATAATATTTATATTGTACATACAATATACCATAATATAATAAACGTATGCCGCACTACTGTAGCGGTAATGGTATATACACAATAACCATACATATTATTATTCCACATGTAATTACTATGGCTACCGTTGGGTAACGCAAACCACTTCAAAATATGCGCACGCGAATCGAGAAGTTGCACGAATGTTGTCCTTGCCGGATGCAAACGTTTCCGGGTGGGCCCGGATTTAATTTTCGTTCCATATCAAGGATAACGGTGAACACAAGCCTGCACTTACATTTATCGTCACAATGATAGCGATAAATGAGACACTTATTTCAAATTTCTAACTTCTAAATACCTCATACGCATATAAATGCGTTCACATTCTTTTAACAAGTGATTGTAAACGTATACAAACCTCTCACTTTCTCCTTCGTTTCAAACCAAATTTTATCAATCGATCAAACATATATATTATATGAGGAAAATCGATGTCTTTGACTTATAATTTAATGAATATAAGTTGGAATTAGAGATTTTACCCTAGGTACCCTACTATTCAATAATATTCCATTTATTCACTTTTTAACTATAGGAGGTTGTCAACAATTTGACATTCATAATATTTGTATGGGTATATACACCGCGCATTTATACTTGACGATAAAAGAAAATAATGTTAAAACTCAAATAATAACATTAAATAACATAAGTTATACAATGAATAAATTCTTTAAACCAAAATTAACGTTATTAATATTTAATTAAATTATTACTAGAATCAAAGATTTGCTTTTAATCATACAATATCGAAAACGACACATTAGTGTGTTGACAGTTAATTGAAACTAAACGATAATACAGGCATCTGTATATAATATTATGTTCTATTATAATTTTCCGAAGATGTACAAAGCTGATTAATTTATTTTTACTGTCAGGTAGGATTTTTATATAATTAATTGAAAAGTCAAATTTGGCTACAAAGAAACGATAAAAACCTTATCATAGTTATTACCTACTATAAAAGTTAATAATATAGTAGTGATTATTGTTTAGAAAATAAATTATTTTTCTTCCTGCAATGATTAATGATATAGCTTTGTTCTGATGGGTGGAGTACATAATGTTATGAGAGAATAAAGTTTACAAATTAAAATTGTCACGGCTTGTAGCGCTCAATAAATTGTAGTAGATATATCTATTACCAACAGATCAACGTAATTTCAGCAAAAAAAGCTATGGTAAAACTATAATTATTATGTACACCTAACAAACCCGGACTGGTGAAAACAAAAATAATTAAACAAAATAATACCTAAACCAACACCACTTGCGAAAAAAAAACAATGACTGGTTTTATAACGCGGACGGCGAGAGGGGCGTATCCATTTTATTAGTTTTATATTTCACATATCTTCGCGTTCGAATGCGAATGTAATGTTATATACGCGTGTACATAAATAATATATCTATGTACCTATTATATAGACCAATTTTAGAAAGGAGGAAACATAATGAGCGTACATTTAAAAGATGATGGCTATCGCGAGCCAATTATGTTTACGTGCAACACACGTATATTGACGTGAAATTTAATTTTGCCGAGTACATAAATACGTGAAGAAAAGAAACCGTAAACGGATTTTCAAATGCCAATTTCTCGTATAACTCGCATAGGTCCGGGACACGTATTATGCCATCATCCGTACATATGACGAGTGTAAAAACTTTTGGACCCGAATCCGACCGCACGGGCTGCTCCTTCCCACGACCAACACATATAATAATAACAATTATGTGCGCGGCGGGCATTAATACCATATTCTCGATGACAACTATTTTACGTGTACACACACAAACACAATTATCCAAGTATATTGTCCAGACAATTTATCCGGTAAATTACATAATTACACAAGAGCTGCACGTAAGTGTACTGACTTTCTTTCGTTTGGGCACGTCCTCGAAATCGTCGTCGGTCAAACCGATACCCTCGTCGACGACGGACGGCAAACCACGTCCGCTCCAGGCAGCCGAGGAGCTGGACTCGCTTAGTGGCGGCGACGGCGAACTGCGGCAAGAGAACGCTCCCTCGCTGGACGTGGACGGGCTGGTCGACAGCGATTCGGGTTGCTGACATCGTATAATGCGTCCTGTGGAGAAACAAAACCGAATTAAGTGTGGAAAAAATAAAATGAAAAATCATAACTTTGGTAGTAGGTACACTAATAATAATAATAATAATAATAACAATAACAACAACAGCGCCGATAACAAGCCTTAAAAAAGGAATCCGGGTAGTAGGCGGGTAGGGAGTTGACGTCGCAAGAAAATTCGCAGAGACCGAGCGCGCGAGACGGACGGGCGCTCGTGGCCCCCCGAAAACGCCGGCCGCGCGCTGCCATGAGCGAAAATAAGCTAGTGGGCGGCAGTGACGTCACGTAATCGGATGACGCAAATGCGGGGGCTGCTGCCGTCAGGTGTGCCCGTGTGCGTCGTCGGCAGTTGGAGCGAATTGAAATGAAGAAAAAAACATATACTCACAACTTTATTATTAAAATATACGTAATAATATCGTGTGCTCGTAAGTCGTAACGAGCACAATGACAACTGCCACGCGCAGGGTTATAAGACGGCGGCGGTGACGACAAATTTCGGTTTTCAATTTTGGATTTTTTTTTTCTCCCTCTAAACACAATTGTTTCAAATCAAATGGTTTAATGTTTGCTTAACAATATACATTGATGTTTGAATGATATATTATTATATGTATATTTATAATATTGTACACGATTGAACACGCACTTTGTACGTGCTGAACGTCAATAGGACGATTACGACTAAACAGCAAAAAAATGTCAAAACAATGAAACGCGAACGATTGCGAATCTAAATCAACAAAATTGCAGTATATAATATTTGATTATACACATCGTATGATGCCTACACAAAACGCAAACATATTAATAAAAAAAACAAACACAAATCACGGCTGCCATTATTGAGATAACGGTGCAACAAGAATGATAAATTAATGAAACGAATTGTATAGGACTACTTTAAACGAAATCATTAAGTAATTATTATAATTATTATCATTAAATGCAAGTATATAATATATATATTATGTATAATCGTGTATTCGCGTTGTAAAATCGTGTAAATATTAGACTTTACGCGTATAATATTCAAGAGGCAGAATATAAGTGATGGGTGATGACTGATGATAGTTGACCGATAAAAAACATTCGGTCAGTGTTAATAGAACAGTGGATTATACACAATAATATACATCATTACATATATAAAGAATTAATGGTAAAACAATGGCTATATAATTGCTGCAAAGTCCATTGAAATGTTGGATTAACGAGAGCGAATAACCGATTAAAAACCGTAGTCGTTTATAATATTAGGTATAGTAATGTTTTGAGTCTGGAAAGATATAGTATGAATATAATAAAAGTATATAATATTATTATATAGACTGCGTTTATGATGAAATTGAGTTTTTTCAAACACGCACGTAAGTATGTAATGTATACACGTCATATTAGAATATCGGCCGATGAACAGTCACGGACGGCCTTTTGGAATGACGTAGGATTAATATATCGGCCTTAACTGCGCGCATGAGAAGTGCTATGGAAGATCATTTTAGGTCGTGAAAACATCACGTGAATTTCGTAACGTTGTCGTGCCAAAGCTATGATAATGTTGTATACAAAGCTGCGTTGTGTTACAACATACAGTTTCTGGACAAAAACGATTTGGGTTCTTCCGGCGCGCCAATAAGTAGTCGCACGTGCACGCGAAACACGTATACACTTTGTTCTTTTCATACGCGTATTATAAAGACTTGCGGATTATAAATACACTTATATTATATAACTACCTATACGTATAATACAGATGATCTAGCTTGGAGGTCATACTGCAGAAATGATGTAAGTATATAATGTCATCTATACGCATTGTATATTATACGTCCCGGCCCAAATTATTTGTATATTTTCCACAACATCTCGCTTGCGCTTGGATCAATATTATCATTATACGTATGTTGAAACAACGCATCAAATGTCTGTACTTTAGGAGAAAACAGCATGATCCGCGGGATTCGGCGGGAATGTATGTCACACACAAACACACAGTCGTCGACACACTCACATATTATTATTATTATACACGTGTGTATGTGTGAGTGTGTGTGAGTGTGTGTGTATGCAAGCACTGCGCTGCAGGTGCCGGCCGGCACGACACAGTTTCTGAGCCGATATATGTATGGCACCGCGTCCTTGTCGCATCAATGTCGGGCGTTTCGCACGAATCGCCCCCCCCCCACCCATAATGCGCGCGGCCCGTAGATAACGACCGGCTGGAGAGAGAGTGACGGAGATAATAATATTATTATATAGACAGGTAACGCGCCCCGCCGCCGTCCTTAACACTGTCCCGGTTACGAAACACGCGATAACATTAAACGCGCCCAAACGCCGAGACCTCGCGCGTCCGCTGCCAGCGTAGCGCGCGATCGACGCGCAGTTTCGTAGAAAGCTGGCTTTTCACTTTTACCATCTATCTAGGCCACAGTTGAGCAACTCTCTATATTATTATTATTATTTTATTCGCGTTACCGTGATAAGCAGCAGAAACACCGCCCGGTCGCGGCAGTTAAGTAACGGCGAAGGGCGACTATACGCGACGATATAAACGGGCTACAGCAGCAGCAGCCCGTGCTCCAGATGATGACTTTCGCGACCGTACCCAAATCCGACGGCATCGGAGTATAATATAATACAATACGCGCAAATGTGTACACGTACAAACGAACAGAAGTTGACGTTATCGCCACCGGTGCACGTTATGTAAGAAACCCTAGACGCAGCGAACGATCGTATAACGCGATGACATCCTTATTGGTCGGCTGATCGTTATTAATAATGCTTAATTGTTATCCCAAAAAATTTAAGTTATTTCTGCTTAACCGGACATTCTAAATTGTTGTCATTTTTTTTTTTTTAATCGATGTATTTTACATTTTTAATTTTAATAATTACAGTTATAGGCCTTCGGCCTTATCCGTTGCTTGCTACGCGAGTTCACTGCGAAACTTTAATCAAAAAAATCTCCCGATTTGTTATGAAAAACACAAATATGCCTAAATGTCTAGTGATAACAATTTAGTATTATTGATAACGATAGGCCGACTCCTAGAGTATTGCTCTATAAGCCGACCAATAAGGGTGTCGCATTATACGACCGCTCGGCAATAACTAGGGTTTTTTTTCTTATATCGCGCACGGGGTGTATGATATTATTGACAGAAATAATATGTGAAAGTTTAACAGTTGCAGCAGCAGCACCGTTATAATTTATATACGTACCTACATATTATCTAGATATATACATATATATATATTATAAATGCTACGGAACGGTTTAATTAGATGACTGTTATATGTATGCAGTTTTCGTGTTCAACGGATACATATTATAACATGGTTTTTCTTCGCACCAACTATAACTGTGACGGTGCAGTGGTGGTCAGATCAGAGGTCAACGAACGGCCGTCGCCACTGCCGGATAACGTAAATAGTAATACACACTATATATATTATGGTACCGTGATGTGGTGTCAATGTACTGTGAAACAAAAATGAGAAAAAAAAACATGCACAAACAACAACGAAGTCCCTGTGTGTGCTTGCTGTGCTATGGGCGGCAAATAAAACCTCGTTGATTGCATGTTCTAGCTTCCTGTGCGTAGGTATATTATTTTGTGTGTGCTGCGTATACTACCCTGTAACACCTGAAGCGCGGCGCAATTCACTCGCTGTGCGCACCGTGTATAACAAGCGCGATATTGCCATTATAATATCCCCTCACTACGCGGCCGTCGTTTTTTAAATCGTTTAATGAATATTTAGTTATTTTTTTATCGGACATGGCGATACGAAATATTGTGAAACCGTGGAGAAAGGACGTTGTGGAGCATGACTGAAAGTGAAATCCCGCGTACCAACTTCCCCTCCAAATTAAATACAGAAATATTTAAGCACATACACAGAATGCGGTACATGAAGATATGTATTTTATGTAAGCTAAAATATGTTCTCCTCCTATGGCGTGAACGTACAACTATTTTATCACCGAACACAATCCACCACTTTCCTACCCACCATTGGTCGAGCTACTATATAACTATACGAACTGCGACCGTTTTACGGGAGATTTTGATTGGGGTTTCTCACGTTCGAGAACGCGCAAATACAACATACATAGATTCAAGTGAAAGTATAAACTAAAATGAAAACAATACGAGATTTTTTTCTCCATAATGTTACAAAAAACAACGTTGGACTTAAGATACATACGTGATCGGTGAAAAAAAATTACACAAAATCTAAACACCGACCTTGTATAGATGGTGAGTGGGGACTGCATGACAAACTCATCAACACTAAGGCCGCAGTGCATTCTGTCATTTCTTCCTCTTTTGGCCCATTATCATCCTCCTCATCTTTCATTTCCTCTTCGCGAGATTCATCCTGATCTTGGCTACTGCTGGGTCGACGTTTGCGTGATCTAAAATCAACAAATCGAAGTTATTATCAATTCATTAGTAAATATCACATATATATTCTATGTAACTATTATAAAACAACACTATATATTATTAACAAATCGTATTTCATAAAAACAACATTTCGATTTTTTAAAACTTGGCCTCAACCAAGCTATCATGGAAGGTCAGGGTAAACGACTGGATTCACACCTGGTGAGAATTCTATTTTTAAACACTCCAAGGATGACTGAACTATATAGGCATTAAATAAGGGCTTATATAAACAACACAATATAAACTATATACTACTTTAAAATTAATATTTTTTACATTTAAATGTACAAACTATCAACCGATCGTTATATTCTTATCGATTACATTTATTAATATCCGATTACGTATGCAATTGACATGTTTAAATACACATTAAATACGACAAATTTAAAGTCAAGTTATTCCTTTTCATCTATCTTTACTTTTTTACATGACTTATAACAATTGATTCACAATAAATTATTCATGTAAATAAATAATAGGTATATGTACATGAATATATGGTAGAGATTAATATGTAAACCACCGTTAGTACATAATGTAACGTAATGGTCGGGTGATTTTATTTGCGCAATTACTATTCGCAAAAGTAAAAAAATGTGGTATACATATTATACAAAAACTAATTATATTCCACCATATGCCGGTCCCAAAGTGTTCCGGAAAAAAAATAAAAAAAATACTAATAACAATACAACAATGTTTAGCGGAGACAATTTTCTCGGATATCACCACGCCCGAAATGGCTAAAAACAGCAATAAGTAGGCCAAAACTACAATAACAACCGCCGGCAGTTCGACACTCATTCATGGTCACCTGTGTACTCACACTGTATATACCTTATTTAAAAATCTTGTCGTGTTCGCACTTAATGCACCTGCGTGGCCAACATTGTGAAATCATATTGAACTTGATTGTTTTTAATTCATGCTGTATGCGTATAAGTATGTAGCAAACCAGATTTCATAACATTGGTCACATAAAGGCCACGACCTAGGGTACGGTTTATTTTTTTTCATTCACTATATGGCAGTCAAAAAAACGTCGATGAACACTGCACTGAATTTCTTTTCACGCCACTATATATAATATAGGTACATTATATAAAAATGTCTTTTACATAATATAATTAATAGAAAATATCAGAAACTTAAATTACAGCCAAAAACTCGGCCATAATCGATCTGCTCGATTTGTGGTAAATAGTAAACATCGATTATACATATACACAGCAATAATGTATAATTCTCATTTTGCATTTCATTAAATATTTTTGCCAAAAAAACATCTTGATGAATATTTTTTTCCATAACGTTGACCAATTGACTAGACTATTGACACAACTAACAATGCACGAGGCCACGTACCTTTTACGGTACAGCCAAACGTATGCGTGTGCGTATTAACTCTTTAGTATCTACAAATACATATTTGGGGCACAAGTACGGTGCACTGGTTTTAAATGATTTACTGGCTATGTAACACATCGGCAACATAGCAAGGTCGTCCATATGTCAACCGACCTTGAATAAAAACCAGCTGATTCGAGGGCCGCTATTTCTTTTTCTTTTTTCATTATTGTACCACTCCATCCCCACCAAAGGAATCTACGCATGCTTTAATAATCTAAAATACGGTTTTACGATGGAACAAGGTCTACGGACATAATTCGCATCACGTGAAGAGGGGAACCATTATAGTAGTGTTTGCAATAACAATGTATTACGTCGTACAAACATTTGGGCGTACGAATTCTGTTTGTGTGCAACACGGAAATGTGTGCAACCAACACAACATGTTATAAACCGTCTAAAGGAGTTAAAAGTTATTCGTGGTTGCGAAACCGGAACTTTTGATCGATATGCATTTTTTTTGAGGACACCCGCTTAAAGTGAATGGCGTACTACAAAGCTCTCAGTATGCGAGTACAGGCGTAAACAGCTTCGGTACCGATTTAACGCAATAGTAAATGGAAAAGTCATATACGCAGCATTTACCCAACTAATTAAAATTTGAAGGCGTTAAATTCGTTGTAATGTGCCTACGCACATCGAGATTAGAATCTAGCAACGAAATAAACAAAAATAACTGCATGATAAGAGAAAACACCGTGCCAAATACCGAAACTATACATATCGTTTTCTTTTGCTGTTGGTGGTCCATTCTTTATTATATCCCTTTTCACTTGTACTATTATCATGGTATCAAATAATGATGATGTATGAACACCATAAATCAAATTTTACCAAAATCCACATAATATATTATACCTACCTACTTTTGTACGGCAAAAAACTTAACTATTTATAGTATAACATTAATAGATTTGTTTTTAATTAAAATAAGGATTTATTTACGTTATACATTTATTATTTATTACATATTATGTAATAATTACATCAAAAATATTCTATTTATAGTGGAAATTGATGCCCGATTAACAAATACGACACAGTGCCAAAATAGCAAATAGGTGTAAATTTCGCATGCACCAAATGAGCGTCGGGATCTGGCACCTGACAATATAGAATATAGATGATTAAAAGACCGACAGAACTCAGAAGTGAAATGTTAAATTATATATATGTTGTTTAACAACATCAGCTATTGAACAATTCCATTGTCTACGTCAAGACAAAAACATTTTATTTCAACGTTATCTCCAAATTTATTTAGTTGCTCTCATTATAATGTAGTGTTATTAGACACATCGTAAATGTAAAAAATGGTTTGCTCAAGTCATTATCCTCAGAGATATTACGAGCAAGTCAAAGGTCAATCAAAATAAAAATAATTATTAAACAATAATGGTTATGTACGCTATATAATAGTTTTGTAGTTAATAATAACAATTTCTATTATATTTACGAAAATTTACCCGCTAATTTCAACAGCATTCTGAGAGGATGAACTGCGTTTCCTATCAGACATGTCAGCCAACCTGGCAAAATCTGTAGTTTGATCCATAAGCCGAGCCGATTTTCTAGACTCTAATACACGCACATCGTCCAATTTCTTTATTACTTCAATGGAACACTGTAAAAGAAAATACCAGAAAATTAATAAATTATCATTAAATTCCATACATGACGGAAGGATATAATCAAAACTTTTTTATTGACTGGTCGCCAGTGATAATGAATTAACATTTAATAACTAACAAAATATTCACGAATTGCTTTCACTCCACCAGCTAGACACCGGTTCGTTGCCTTGTGAAATCGACAGAATTTATACACCCATATGCAGTTTATAAAATAAATTATAATGATTAGGAAGTAAAATAATCAAAGCTGAAAATTCAACGCTTGAACATTTTTTTCGTATTTATAACCTATATAGTAACTGCAATTCATTGCATGCATTACAAGAAGCATACACAACGTGCAGGGTATTATAATTTATAGGTATTATGCGAATTTCCATGGCCCAACTCGATGACCCGGATTGGAAATTGAATCAACGATATCGGACGCGCACATGCCGGCAAAGTCAAGGTCAAGCATGCAATATCACATGCCCATGATTATTTTTAGTATAATAAAAAAAAATAATAATTGCACATGGTATTAATTGCTCAAGTTCCGATAACGAATGTAGTCTTTGAACTTTACCCCTTCTTACAGACGTCGTATATATACGTGCGAATCGTTGTAGGTAATATGCCACATGCGAATTTCCAGCCGTCACATAAAAGTCGGCGGCGTTAGCGCCGGGCGAGTGCGGGGTACGCATTTGACGCAATTACGTCCTTTCGCCAAGTCGTTACAGCGGAATGTCGCGCACACACCGATGATCAGGAGAAAGGAGTGTTATATTGTTGTACATGTTATTATTGTTACACACACGCGTATACATCGCAGCGTCGGGTGATGTAAACCCAAATACGATAGAAAGTAGGAGACCCCACGTGCATCCACTCCGAACTGGTTCCAACTGCGCAGTATACGGAACCCGTCGCGATCGTTCCACAGACATTTAAATATTATCCGTTTAATGGTATTTTAATTTCCGTTACACTTGCTCAGCGATCGATGGTGGTCACGCGAAGTAATTATCGCATGTCTGGCATAATAATGTTAAGTAACTGCCACCGGCGGTTTGAAAAGCGATTTTTGAACGGTTCTACTGCGAACATCAACCTACCCACGACCCGTCCCTTCTTTATCTTGCGTTCGATAATTGTCGGACAGCCACTTCACCCTAATTCCCTTATTTCGAATCTGAGAGTCGAGCGTAGACAATAGGTTTTAGGCTGGTTGAAAGGGGAAAAATCGAAATCCAGGAAAGTGAACGTACGTACGCCTACAACGTTTGTAGACGAGGGATTACTCGAGGGATTATGACGTATGGGTACATTCCGCCGAACAGCTGCGACGGGACAATAGCCGACGAAAGAATAAAAAAAAAAAATTGAATAAACAAATAACAGATTCCCTCTGTCTCGTCTAACATTGTTTTAGGTGACACAAAGCGTCAAGCGATGGCAGTGGGTCATTTCGAAATAATAGCGAGTACGTCGGAGTCAACACGGCAGCCGCGCCGGCCGGTTCGTTCTGTCACGTTGGCAACCATGTCGCCCGCGCATATTATAACCGCCGACCCGGTAAAATTGGCGTACCCACGGGAAAATACGCCGGGCAAGTTCAACATGGAATTATTGTATTTTAATGAGACGGCTCCAAGAATGCACAGTTTGGTCGACAAATATTATAAATACCATGAGTAAAATGGGCTAGGTTATTACTACTTTTAAGAATTGTCGTTCCCGGCTGCGAGTGCGCGAGACCGGCCGGCAACAAGTAGCGGGCGCAAACGGAGAGAGAACGCTCAACGTTTTGGCGCCAAACACGGAAATGCTATATTTTTTCTGTACGACACGGACGTGGATAAGACTTTTAAAATTACCATGACCATTTTATAAAATTAAAAAAATCATATTTTTTTTATTATGTCGGTATGATTATTATTTTAATTATTATTGTTATTTTTCCTTACTTCGTGTCCCGGTGGTGTGATGGAAACGCGAACTTCCTCCGTGTCCGGTCTGTGGACAACCACGTCACCGGATATCTCGCGACCGTTGAACGTGATGTACACCCGTTGTCCGGCCATCAGTCGTAAGTCAGACAGCGTCTGGAAACCCGGGCCGACCAGCTCGGTGGCTCGGTACTCCCGCCGGCAGGCTGTCCCGTCATCAAACCTGATCGAGTAACCGGTCTCCGAGCCGTCCGCGGCCGTTTTGACTGCGGCTATGATGCCGGCGCATAGCTTGCCGTCATCACCGGCCGGCGCGCACACACGCGTCCCGATGATGGACCGCTTGGCCAATCGTTTCCCGGCGCCAACGGTCAGACCGTTTCGCTGCCGCATTCGGATTGCCAACGAGGTATCCATCTTGACGGCGTACGGCAACGTAGGGGGGCGGTTAAAATTTTCACACATACGCGAAACTGAGAATAACGAAAAAATAGAAAAACACGACACGTAACCCTTTAAGTCCGGTTTTACTCGGTCAAATGTTTTTCAAGCGACACCCATGTCGGTGGACCCGACAACGTACCGATTCGTGAAATTCGTGAAACCCATATTTGGTCCGGCGTAAATGAAAAAAAAAAAAATAAAACAAATGTACTTGGTTCGATGTGTATGCGGTAGAGTCGTAAAACCGAAACGTATTGTTTTCCCGCGAACTTCGAGAACTCGATATTACGGTCACCACAAAAACAAAAACAAAAGACCGCAGTCGTAGCCCGCGTCGCGGAATACTACCGGCATCGGCAAGGCGTAAAACGTAACTATGGACGTGGTGTTTGGCACTGATGTTCGACGCCACAGCTGACAATGCCGGTTGCCGGTATCCGCGCAGTGATACCAATTTACCGTGCACTATCGACCCGGTTTTGCGTTCTATTACAGTATTACGACGCGCATCCTGAATCCGCTTTTCGTTCACAAAGGAAATCCGCGGCGACCTATCGTTCCCGGAGCCACAAACACCGTTGTTTAGGTCTTTTTCACTAGAAGACCCCCCCCCCAGCGCGCATAAAAGTTGTACATTCTCGTCAAAACCTATCCCTGGAATTTAAAAAACTGCAGCCGATAATATAATCTGTGCTATAATTTAATAATGATGTCATCACTCATCTAGTTATGTGTTACTTTTTTATTTACATCGTCATCGGTATTTCCATTAATAATAGGTATTTTATGTTATAATGCCTACGCCATACAAGTATTAAGTACAACCGATTTTCTGTTATCGCGACTTTTAATGTAAGTACCTAAGCTTACAAGTTTAGAGGATTAAAATCGCTAGTACCTATGTTGTTGTGAAAAAATTGATTTGTACAATAATTAGTTTAACTTGGATAATTTTCGATTTGATTAATTAATCTTTTAACACAATATTTCAATCATTTAGGATTAGGATAAAGAATAAAGAAAATACGTTGGATTTCGAATATGTTTCCCTACGTGTGCACTATTCAGTAAATAGAACCACAATAATAAGGTGTATGTATTTATAATCTTTTTACTTTGTGCGTATAAAACAAATTTGATGTTTATTAAAATTATCAGCTGAAATAATACAACACTAGGATTACAAACACTAATTAGGATGTTATCTTTTTGTATATATTTGAAAATAATGGATTACAATTTCAGTAATTGCCGGTTTAGTTATAAATTTATAATAATATGTTTATTTAGATATAGTTGTACTAGTTTAATAATTAATAATTTAAATTATTGTTTTAAAAAATGTATCAAAAATCTTCCTGGAAAATATGTGTTAAATTACATTTATAGTTATTTGTAAATTTTTATTTATAGTTTTATACTTAAATCTATGATCAATCAAAAGAAAAATTAATATTTATTACTTATTACTTATACCTAAACAGGACTTTTATTTTAATGCACTAAAAAAATATTATATATACTATACTATAGTATTTATATAGCTATATACTATACTATAGTAACTATAGTATATTAATATTCTTAAAATATGCACTAATTTTTCAAAAATACGCAAAAAAAACTACCAAAAATTAAGTTATTAAGTAAATTAGAAGTTTAGGTACATGCATTTTGGACTATTTTGGTTTCCGTTGTTAACACACCTCAAAAAAAAGGTGATATTTTGAGAACAGCTGATCATTGCTACATTAAAATTTAATTTTTACGTGTAAAATAATCATTCAATCGTTGCATTTTACAATAATTAGATAACATCTAGAGTTTAAACCCGACTAAAAATTGAATAATTTTATCGAAACTACAAGAGCATCCATGCCAATTTATACCAGATTATCCGGAAAAATATAAATATTAAGAAAAAAAGCATTAATCTGAATAAATCACTAAAACATGCATTTGTATGCCCTACTCCGTTAAATATGCAAAAATATACAAAATAAGATTTCGTAACCGCATTTTAAATAACACAGAACAAAAATTGGCTGAATCCATGTTGCCATACGAAGTAGCAAAAAAAAACATACAAATGCACTAAATTCACAGGCCCACAGCCTTGCTTACTATAGTATGTGTAATAATCTTTTGCGTCAAACTACTTTCCTACTACAAGAAATGAGTATATATATATAAAAAAAACTTAATTCAATAAGTTAATAAAAATGTATACAGCATTAATAGTGAATAAGATATTAATAATAAGGCATGCAATGAATTTTTTAAAAAAATTTACTCATATAATACTTAGTATGCATACATTTATACTTGAGTATTGATATGTTAATAAAATGAAATATTAATTTAATGAATATCTTAATGAAAACTCAATATATAATATAAGTATAACGATATATTTAAAATTATCCACTTTCCAGGTCTTAGTATACATACCAGTTTATTGTAATAATTAGTCTACCCAAATATTATTATTTATATTACCATTTAAATAAAATATGAAATTAAAATACAATACAACCTACTCTTTTTTATGAGCATACACAAATTGTCTCCCATGGATTTCTTTTTAAAAAGGTTACTCACAATCGACTGCCTCCTAATTCCAAAAATATCATTTACTCGAATTGTTTCTTAATTTAGGTAGTGACCTTTTTGCATTGAAATCAATTTCTATTTTGATTTTTTTTTAACTAAAGACAATTATACATAGGTATTAGATACACACAGTTATAATCTTAAATAAATTAGGTACCTAATAAGTCAATGTCAATAGATTTAATGTCAATTAAGGGTAATAAATAATTATAAATATTATAGTAATTATAAGGACCAACACATTAGTAATAAATTATAATAATTAAAAATCAATAAAAATAATAATATATATAAAATAGTGTTATATTTTACAGTACCAATACAGTCGTAATTAATAATAATAAAAAATAGTAAATAATCAATAAATAATTATCATTATATTTTATAGTCAAAAATTTTAATTAGACTTGTATGTTTCTGAGATTTAAATTTATTTGTCTATACTTCTAAATATTGAAATTTTATAATTTAATTTTTGTTTAATTTATCAATTAAGTTTTTAATTAATTATATTTTATTTCTGTAGTTGCCCTAATTTTTTGGTTTCCATTTTGGAAGATTTAATTAGTATAATTGTATCTAATTGCATTTATTTTAGTATTAAAAATTAGGTAACAAGATTATTGTATTTGACAAATTAATCTGGGCAATACTGTACGTAAAAAAAATAATATTTTTGAACATTACGGAAATCGATATAATAATCGATAGCACAATCAACTATCAATATATTAATTAAAAATCTAGATACGCTATGGGAGGAAATTCGAGTGTACTCTATTTGCTTCCGACATTAACACCCAGAGGCAATTCGAGTGAAAAAAAGGTCACCTACCTGACTTTGGGAGGCAATTCGAGAGTCACTTTTTTGTCAATAGTTGATTAAATGATGACTGCAATGATTTTAATTTATGGACTTAGCTGTTTAAAATACAAAACATTTCTTCAAAAATATAAAAATAAAACTTCATATTTCATAATATTTATCATACGATTATTAGAGAAAATGAAAAGTATCTTAAAACTATTTTTTTTTTCAATTTACTAATTCGTTTGGAAGTTTAGGTATATCTTGAAAACATATACGAAATACGTTTTAAGGTTTGTATTTTTGTAATGTGTTTTTGAGTTCGTAGTATAAGGTGTAATTAGGTCCCCACCCAAAAGAAGGTGAAACCTAAATGCATAATGGCCGTAATGGGGTTTTGAAATGGTTTTGTTTTTTTGTTTCAATCTTAAAGGTTTCCATAAACAACACGCAAACGGAAAACCACATAAATCGTTACACATTGTATCGACAATACTCATTGTTTTACTTTTACCATTAGCAAAACACATATGGTTATTATACATTTATATAAACTATACTGCACACGTAACAAGCTAACAAGTTCTAAGGTTGCGTTGTATAGTTGCATTAGATTTTTAGTAAATTCTGTTTTGAAATCTAGTTTACCCCGGTGCAACAAAAACAGCAGTACGTTTTCACAGTACCTATAAAATATCACTGTACCATATATACGTATCTCGTCTTACTAGTCCACGCAATTCGTTCATTTATATTGCAATAAAACAATGTATAGCTAAGTATTATAATAAGTACCAACACAAATCATAATAATCGATTCCGAAGGAATATATAATATCTATTTCATCTTACGTAATATGATAAAACTATAAAATAATATAATAATATGATTAATATGGAATAATCCGAATAATGAAAAATATTATTTACAATAATATAACCTCCGGTACGTGTTAGAACTGTTATTCAAGCTCGCGCTGTACTACCGCGATCGTCATTGTGACCAACACGTTTGCATTAGAATATTTTGTTCTGAAACATAATATCTGCATGAAATCTGTGTATATTCTGCGCAGTATTATTTTTATATTTCGGTCACGTCTTTATTAATTGCCCGTGTAACGTGTAAATGCCGTGTTGATCATTGATATTTACGACATATTATTGTGCCTATCTAACCTCATATGGCATATACACTATTATATTGTCTTGTGCATAATAATAATAATAATACTTTAGCCTTTAGGATGAAAAAAAAGTTTGTTTGTTATTGTGACTCTTGGTTATAATTTAATATTGAAGTCGTGACACACAATCCGCGTGCAGTTCATCCGTGTGTGTTTGTGTACATAGATATACATAATATCATGCGCACTCCATCCTATATCGTCGAACAACGTAACAGACGCAAGACCGACCACCGGAATGACCCACTTTTCTGGGTCAAACCGAGAGCAAAATTTTAACGTGACCGGGGTTTATTTGCAAACGGGTTGCAATATGCTTGGCCCGTGCGTACACATAGAAAATTGAACTTTCAACACTATATTATTAGTCGCTGCGTGCAGACATAATGAATTCTTCGGAGTAACCGATTCAACAACAACTATTTACGTCACACTGAATTAAAATGACATTATTTCGGACTTATTCATATCCAACTTTCCCGTACCGGCTAATCGTATTATTTGTTGTATAAAAGTATCTATATACATTATATTAAATTATTGTTTACTTATTATGTGCACACGCAACAACGCGGTGTCACATATTCACACAGTATTTCCCGAAAGTTCGGAAATTGAAAGGATTACTACACAGTACTATAATACACGTATTTATTTTATTCGATACATTTACGTATACAGTAAACATAATCGTTTAAGAATATAATATCTTTGCCGGACGATAGCACGTCATAAAACCCCGCCGGATGATCACGGGCCACCCATTCCAAAAACTTTTGCCACCGAAAATCATACAGGATACCCGCTAGTCACTACAACAGAGTGCTACTACATGTTGCCAGGTACAACATAGTACGTGGCGCAGTAAATTTATTTTACAGAGAGAGAAACCAAGGTGAATCGTTTTTCGCGCACATCGGCAGGTTGTGCACCTATATAATTATACCTAAAGCGGGGAACGAAGTAGGGGAAACGTAACGAACGAACAAGGCGCAGTGCGGTATTATATTGTAGGTATTAGGCATATTATATCCACGTACGTTGGAAATACGTTCTGGGTCTGCACTACTGTGCGCGCAAAGAAACGCGGTGAACAGCAACGACAAAAATGTTGTTGCGCCAACTCCACAGTATTGTATAATTAATAATTATACATTTATATGTGCTTGCAATAAACGCGTACACCATTTCGATGATGATGATGATGATGATGATGATGAGAATAATAATAATATTTATAATAATAATAATAAATGATAATAATAAAAAAAGTAAAAAAATAGAAAAAGTAAAAAAAAATAATAATAATAATAATATAATATGACAGAGCTCAACGAGCTTTGCGCCGGCCGGCCGGCCGGCAATAGCTGCGCTGCGCTCAGCTGACACGCGTAAACACAACTTTTGGCACGGCGCGGCGGCCGGCGCTGGCGACGAACAACAACCGATGGCGTCGGCGGCGGTGGTGAGGGGTCGGGTTGAGTCTGTGGTGACCTCGGTGCCGTGTTTACATTGGTTGACCCACTTTGACATCGACTGGGTGCGCGGGCGCGTGCGCGACGGACGCGGTGTACCGCCGTTGCTGCCGAGCAGCGAGAACGTAGCGCTCGGCCGCCGCCCCCCGCCACTGCCCCTCCGCCGTATTGGTGCTGTCGCTGGCCGCCGGTGGCCGCGGTCCGCACGGTAAAAACATTGCCGGGTGCGTGTGCCGTCGTCTTCGTAAACGGTTACCGGCGCGCTGCCGCACGATAATTATCGTACACCGTGGCTGCGCTGCTCGGCTGCTGTATTGTTGCTGTGACGTAACGACTTACGACGTTCGGTCGAGTACCAGCGAAAGTTTTTTTTTTCCTCTCTCTCTCTCTCCGCCGCTATCGTTTCGCGTACTGCGTAATAGTTTTTAGCGCCCCTACACCCGGCGACCCTTTCGCCCGTCACCGCGGCCGCCATCATAAGCCCACCGCGCCGCCGCCGATCCTACCGGCGGTTCGCACGCGCTCAACATTATACGCGTTTTTTGCACGAATTCACGCAAAACAAACGTACGTTCTGTTGTTGTTGTTGTTGTTGCTTGCTTGCTAGTTGTGGTACAGGCCTACGTAGTGGCACCGAACATCTAAAAATGTACTCGGGCCAAATTATAATACAACGGTCTCATTCCTGTAGAATTTTATAGTGAAGTATGTACATGTCTATATTATGTACAATTTTACATATTATATTTATTATTACCAATGGATTAGTTTAACACGCTCAATTTTCATCAAGTAATCATACACGTTCTGGTATGAATTTCAAACGTCAAACGAAAACCACTCGGCCCACTCGGTACTCCAGCCACATTTTTAACATGGTGTTCGACGCCACTGCTGTGTTTTTCTAGATTTGTCGTAATTTATCTTATACATTATTACAATTCTATTATTATATTATACGTTATACGTATATCGTTATAGGCTATACTGCATTATTTTTGCACTTGGTATAATGGTATACCAACTACCTACAGTTTCCATAAAAAATTAAACACACGTTTGTACGCATTGTACTACGTACACACAAATTATGTACATACTATATTCATAGATACTTTTATAGCTCATAAGAATAGGTATACCGTATATCCGTGCATACACCTACCTATAAATTAAATTGTACACAAACAAACGTCATAACACCAACTAATTATACGTTTCAGTCAATTCGTACTGAATATTATACGCGCTGTACGCAATGTAGGTATACTGTATACTGTTAAACTGTCTTATATTAATTCGTATTTGATATTTTGTTTTTGTTACCGGATTTGGCTTCAACAATACTATATAAGCATAGAAAACTGTAACTTCATTGGATAGAATATAGTGACTGTTTAATGTTTATCTTACATATTAAGATATTATATAATAATGGAACTTGTACAATTTATTTGATAATTTCATATTTCATATTTAGGTATACTTCGTGTTCGCTTCACACACCTCTGGGCTCTGGAATAGGGGAGTTTCTGGTCTCATTAAAATCAAATTAGTTAGCAACTCTTATACCAGTGTTACACACTACATATTATTTCATAATATACGAGTAGGTACTTAAGTGTTACTACAATATATTTGGCATATTGTCAATTAATACTGAAATACATGTAAATATGTAATACATACTTATTTTATAATTTTTCAATTATATTAAACCAGTTATTTGAAATAATCAATTATTCATCAATGTTTTTAGCTTACATGGTAAGAATATAAGATACCTTACTGAATATAGAAACGTTCAAAAACAACAGATATAGGTAAAACTCATAATTTACTAAAAATTGTTAATAAAACCATGGACTATTCTTATACTTTCAGATACATATAATCTGTAATAAAATGATGATGCACGTATAATATAATATACGGTATACAAATATAGAAATATTCAAATATACAATACACATAATATATATATAAACATGAATATTAAATACATTACTCATGTTGAATTAAAAGAGTAATTTTAATACGTTTGTTGTTAAGTAATTTTACACAATCAAAAACAATTTTAATGTACACCAGTAATTATTACCTAGTGTTTTCTCTTGATCACATTATTAATCTTTAACACAGTTTTTCTTATATTACGTCATTATAATACTTTATAATTACTTTCAAAATAATTTGATTGGCCCAAGGTCGATCCCACCAGGGTTGTTATTATTAGATATTGCCGATATTGAACATTGTTCTTTTAGCTGATTAAACTGCAACTGCAGGAACAATTTAACAATTGTTAGTTTATAGTGTAAGTACATACCGTAAATTACTGATAATATTTGCATAATATTTTATCCAATTGGTTTTGTATTTATTATTATTTTGATAAAAAATATTATATATATATATATAATTAATACACATTTGTATGTGTTTTACTATACAAATAAGTTAATAAGTTAATAAAAATAGGGAAAAAATATTATAAATACATATGATATAACATGTCATTACAATGAATTATTCAAATCTAAGCCAACATTAGGTTTAAATTTCAATGTCTTCATAATAACATCATAATATGAATTATATATATTTTTTTTTATTAGTTAATCCGCGGCAACTGAGGTCATCGGATGTTGGATTGATAAATTAGATAGATATAGATAGATTGTTGTTACTGTGGGTTTTTGGAACATGTATGTGTATATGTGGCATGGTTAACGTCGCTAAAACCATGCCACATATACATGGTATATTGAAGTATATTGATGATGGACCAGATGGACCAACGAACTATAGGGTAGCCAGGTAGGTACATGAAAGGTAATAACCAATAGTCAAGAATAAATATTTTTAATCATATAAAATAGATTACATTTTAGCTAAAATATCAAATATAATGTACACATTACGTTATTTTTTATTTATTTAATTTTTATTTCATATAATGAAATATTGGGCCCAACCGGGAAGACGCATGCTTGAGTTTTTACATTAATACATTTTGAAATTTTCTGTTACAAAGATAGCAGATATCACAAATATAATAGTATAAGCAGAAAAATAGTCGAGAAAAAATATATATAATATATAAGTGCATATAAGTAAACCAACATACATTTATGTAAAGTGTATTAATAATTAACCATACCATTTATGATACAATTTAAGTCTAATAACCAAGGAGAAATTATTTTTTTAAATAATTTATGAGGAAGATTTAGAATATTAGGAGATATTTTATTTATTATTTTGGTACTTATTATTTAAAAATGCCTACCTGATGTCGTTTTATTTGGCCAATTTATTAAAAAAATGATTTTTAGCATAGGTACCTGGTATCATTTTGAAAGTACAACAATTGTCTTATAGTATAATTTTTCTATGAATAGTAACTTTAAATTTTCATAGTTTCAGTATGATATTTTAGAGTTGTTAAAGGGCACTTTCAAAATTTGATTTTGATTGACATATACTTGTAATTCTGTTAAAATATTGTTAAATTCACGTCCCCAACCCACTGAACCAACTATACCATAAGGCATAATTAATAAAGAATAATCGATTCCACTAAAGCTAAATATTTGTTGCAGCTTCGTTGAATTTAACATATTACGCTGATCTCTCAAAATATAAATCATTTTTCTTATTTTCTTATTTATTTGATTTTAAATTCCTAAGTATTTAACAGAACATTAGAAATTATTATAAATGTTTCATATTTTCTTAGGACTATAGGAACAAACCGTTTGTTTTCTGTTAGATATAAATAAGAAAATAATAATTTTAGATTATCATCATAATAGTCTAATTGTTTTAATTTAACTATAAGAATATTGTGGTCAAAAGTATCAAAGGCATTACATTGAAAACATTTTATAGAATACAGATATTTTTATTCCGAATTGGATTTTATTCTTACTTTCACTACTCTTTTGACAATTGATAACCATTATAATAAATTGTTTAAACATAATTGATATAGAATAAGCATAACTAAATAGTTAGATACACTTGTCACTTATACAATATACTTATACATTTCAGAGTGCAGATATTAGTGCAATATTTCTTGCGCATTAATGTATTGCAATTTTAAGACAGATTTGTTCAGTCATAAGTCATACTCTTAACAGTCATAACTTATACAGTTATAATACATACATATATTTCTAAATTGTATTTCTAGAAACATTTTATTTTATTGTAATTAAAATGAATTATATTTAAAATCCATTACTATAGTATAAGTAAATTTATAATAAATAATTATGATGACATTTAATTAAGTAACATCTAAATATTTGTTCTTAGCAGTGCGCTAGTGCCACTTAACAAGAGCTGTTGATTGTTTAAATATTTAGTACTCATTCAAATATTAACTACCCGCCACCCGGTAACTAAATTATTAATATATATATATTTTAATATTTTAACTTATGTTATATTATTATCATCAAGTATGAAAAGTAATTGTAATATGTTGTACATAGTACATTCATTATGTATTACATAATCGGTGCTAAAAAAAAGAGTACGTGCAGTAATTGCAGTTGTGCTGCAGCCTGCAGGGCCTCTTGCTTTATGTGGCCCGACCCACAATATGTAATTGGTAACTAAAAGTTTACCGAGCTTGTATGTACCACCTATATCATGTTAATATAAAGTATAGTGTATGTTCGTAAATTACATTATAATTTTGAATTCATTAATAATAAATAAAAACTTATTTTGTAACAGATAAACAATATTTTAAGCTATGTTAAATACCTATATTCATTTATATAAATAAAATAACTTTATTAAATAAATAAAATTAATGTTATATAAATGATGTTAATCTACCAAATTCAAATCATCTAGGTGTTGAAGATTTAAATTAAATTAAAATACCTCTAACTTTTAATTGTTGAATATTTTTGGTATGTTTTTTTTATTTATGTAAGAAAAATTATAATTATTAGTATTGCATTTACAATAATAGGTATGCGAGAAAATTATCATTCATTTGTTCACAATATTAATGTATATTAACATACTTGGATACTCGATAATTAGTACATACATATTACATGTAATACATTGAACTAATTGTTCCATCACATATTATAGAGACTTAGATACACAATAAATATATAAATATAAATATCGATGTTGTGAAGATAAGATTGGGATGTAATAACAAATTTGACAGGCATTGTTTAAATTTTTTTATCATTTTTCGTTTTTATATTCATTTTGTATACACTTACTAATTAGTAATATATCTATAATGAATTACGTTTTCTACTAACTTATTTTTGATACGTCATGCAGTTTATAATATTACTACCTATACGGCTATACCAATGAATCTATTATTTTACAAAATAATATTAAATATGGTGGCGTTTTATAAATACATTACTTTTATGATATTCTTTATGGCGGCGATATTTATTTGTGAAACTATTAAAAGTTTAAACTATAGTCAAATATTTCTTTCAGTAGATTACTAAATTATTTCAAATATAATATGCCAATATGCTTATATGCAGACTACTGTCTATATAAGTACTAAATAGTTAAAATCAAATAAATATGGAGGTATACTTTTATTGAGAAAAAGGAATGTTATAAGTTGGTAGTTAATAATTAAAAATATTAATAGCTTACCTATATAGTTTATATAAAATCAAATTACTGGATAATAAATCATTATTGGAACGGCACACAATACTTTTACTAGAACATTGCAGCAAATAGGTATCTACATTTAATTTTCGTTGAAACATCTTCTGATACCAACAAATCAAAGCATTGCATTTAAAAAAATATTCTAATCTACAATAAAATCTAACAGCCACAGTAGTCGTTATAATAGTTATTACTTAAGGGTATATTAGACAAGGCACAGTGGTCACAATGACTTTTAGATTTTGAACGGAGTGATGGAATCTATTGGTTTTACAATGATATGTGTTTTTTTATATTTTTATTTATTTTTGTGTTTGTCATTACGTTTTGGGGCAGTAGAAATGCTTCGATTTTTTTAAACAGCAACTTTTCTGAAAGGAAAGTGAATTTAGGTATATATGGTACTTGGATATACCAAAAATCAAACTTTTTCAATACCTTTTAAAAGCGAAGCGTTGAAAAAACGATAAAAAAATTACAAAAAAATGAGAAATTTTACGTAAAACCACGTATTGACAAAATACATTTTTTTAAAATACTTAAAAACCAAAAAACGTAAACACTTGCAGTTTTCACCAAATGTTTATATTAGCGTTTTTTACAAATGATTAAGTTTTCAAAGTATTTTGAAATTTTAATCCTATTTATAGACAATTTAAGTTTTTGATTTTTCTAGGTGTGTTTTTTTTTTTTTTGAAATACCGATAAAAGAAATTTAGCTGTCCAATAAGAAAACATTTTTATGACTGTTTGAAATTTAAATTTTTACGATTTATCCTCAAATGATTTTAAATATTTGTCATTACTATGTCGCAGACATTTTTACCAGTTAAAATTATTGCCATTTTCTTTGAGTCGTATTTTTAAGCAACTAAGAGGCATTTGAAATTTTGAAAATTAAAATATTCGATTTTTTTACAATTTTTTTTTTTTATAATTGTTGATAAAAAAAATTAACTGGTAAAAAATACTTGAAAATTTAATAGAAGATTCCATAAAAGTGGTTGTTATTGTCATTTCAAAATTATTGAAATCTATAGGCACAATTATTTGTTATATGCGTTTGAAAAGCAAATGTTGATATAATATTTCAATTTATATTTAACATAATATATTATATAATATACCTATTCTAGACCAACATATCATCTCCATTCGAAATCGTTATTCGTATACAATGGTACTTCTAACATTGCATTGAAATTTAACAAATCCATTATAATGACCAATCCTATGAACGAGGTGCACTCCACCCCCTACTGTACAGCAGAGCGAGGCCCATCCGGTTTTTTTTATTTTTATTCCTACATAATATAGGTAAAGTTATATTATAGATTATCAACATTAATTATTTATATAATCATCATAAAACTGTGACATACATTTGTCATTTATAGGTATCATCTATTTACGGCCTCTCATGCACAGCCGCACAGGCACTACCTACATGATTGATTTTATTATCAATTATTAATGGGGCTCCTATTATTTATTAAGTATTAATGTTTAAACGATTAACGATTAAAATTACAAAAGAAATTAAGAATAATTGCAATTATATATTCGTATAAGTACTCTATAAGGATATTTTTCAATATTTGAGGATCATATTTTCTTTTCATTATGGTAACCCACTAATCCAGTATCACATTTGTATATTGGTCATGTGCATGACATATTAAAAACGTCTGGGCACGCCTATGTTTCTATACAAGGAGTCTCCAACTTTTTTTACGAAGGGCCAAATTTGGAATTTGCTTTGGAATCGCGGGCCAAAATTACTAAGGGATGCATAGATGGAAAATTTAATCCAGGATGGACAGGAATTATTTTCTGACAATTTAAAATTGCATACTTTATTTTAATATAGTTGTAAAAAACAAATGTAGTTTATAATTTGTAGTCTAATAAATTATTTTTCAATTTGGAAATTAATAATTTGAAAATTATTATAATATTTTCAAAAGAGCTTGGCGGGCCAATTAAAAAAGCTTGATAGGCCGTAGGCTGAAGGCTCCTGTTCTATACAAACCTGAACATAAGGCACAAACTGTAAATAGAAATACACTCATTTTTTCATATAAATATTTTTCATCCTATGCCGCGATGACGACTGCTGCTATGTGCAATGGGCAGCACATTGTTTTAATGTTTTGTGACATTAGAAGTCAGATAACCGATTTGTGAATTCATGGAAAAGAAATGTATATTGTAATGGAAGCAATAAAATACGGACAGGAAACAAGACTAGTAGTTGGGCACGCATCACTCATTTTGTCATAATTCATAATTTATTTTTAATTCAAAAGCAAAATTAAAACGAGTTTAGCTGCGTGGTTTGTTTATAGGGTCTAGTGGGTCTATACAGAAATGATAATGTTTCCCAACAATAAATTTCTTTATAATAATTTACATCGATATATTTATAATTATTAACTAGAATATAATATTTCTATTGTCTTAATACTAAATTATAATAAAGTCATCTTAGAATGTTATTCTTCATTAAAGTATATTATTCAATATTACAACAGTCACAGAACACTATTTTTTTACAATCGATGGCTCTTCACTTGTCCCTATCCATCGCAACTACTTTTAGTTCCTTATAATTTGTTTTCCTTATGTCTTCTATGATCTGTTTTATAAATAGTGTTCTTGGTCTATCTCTGCCACCTTTTCCTTTTATTTTTCCTTCTATTATTGTCGTTATCAATTCATTGTTTCTCATAATATGTCCGATCTATTTTTTCTTCCTTTCTCTGATTGTCTTCCATATTGTTTTTTGTTCGTTCATTCTTAGGTATACTTCCTCATTTTTATTAATATAATATAACTCTGTCTAAGAAATTCACAGTACACAGTGGTTAGTAAATACAAAATGTCGATTTTCAGAAATTATAAAAAACTAAACTGTAAACGAATAAATAATTTGTAAAATATAATATAATATGTATGATGGAACTTGTATAAGTACCTATTATAATATCTATAACCTATGTAGTGAAAACCATTTATATAGGTTTAGGTACATGGCAATAGTTTTAGATTAGATTTTAGGTATATTACATGGTATTGATCATAAAGCACAATATGGTAAATCAGTAAATGGTACATATATAAAAATGTTATATACAATGTACTAGTATTACTGGTAACTGCAGTTGTATAATATTAACTATAGTATTACAGTGGTAATTGCCAATTGGTAAGTACCTGACACCTGTGACCTGTACCTATAATTCCATTCACAAAACTGCATACCTGTGTGATAAAGAGTCATTGTATCTATACTATCTACAGTGTATTCCTAAATAAGTAAAAAATAATGAACAATTTTATTTAAAAGGTTTAACAATATTTTTATTTATAACTAATTATTTACTTAATATTTTACTAACACCAAAATTAATTTGAAGTATAAATTTTGTTTACTATTATGGATGATATTTAAGAACTGTAATTGAGTAAATATTATTTTTATCTTTACTTATTCAACTATAACTGTTATAAGTCAAGCTTTAAGTTATGTATTTTAAGTACAACTGTATAACTCGTAAAGTAAATAAAATTTCACACGTTAACACTTATAACAGAAAATCATAAATGGCCATGATAAAATAAAATTTGGTAAATGCAAGGATTTTTAAATTTACATTCGAATGTGAATTGAGAATTATTACTCAATTACAAAATGCATTTATTGTATCCACCTATTTATGACTCAGCCAAATTTTTCTAACTAGGTCATTACCGCATTATCGGCTATGTTAAGCTCATGCAGGTGCAAGCATAAGCTGTAGATGACAGTGTGGGCCTTAACAATTTAGTAATAGTTTTAAAGACTATACAAGGGTTCGACTAAACTATCTACAATTCAAATGATAGTAAAAATTCACAATATTTTACGAATATAAGGCTATTCATTATTATATTTATTATTTCTGTATAATAGTAAGTAAATAGAATAACGTAAGTATTAATTAAAATTTACAACTGTGAATTGTGAACAAGAAAAAATATAGTACATGATTATAGAAGAAATTACAACTGACTAATAAGCGAATACTATGAAAAGTAACAAGGTGTAGTTAATTAGATAAAAAATATCTTAATAACTATTTAATTGATACCTATAAATACTGACAACGTATTCATGCGTGACTGAGGTATAATATACTAAGCGTTATAATAATACAGAGTTCCTAATAATGAAACATTGAAATTTCAATGTAAAATACACAACTGTAATCGAAAATATCACACACTTTAAATGTATCTATCGTGTATTATTAATTTGTAAAAAACATATATAACATAGAAAAATTATTTATTAAGTACCAATTTATTAAAATAGTGTATTTATTAATATAATTTGTAATTTATAATTGTATCATCTTTTGAAACCTTATTGGTTAAATATTTTTAGTTTGCATTATTAAAAATCTTTAGTTTAAACAGCAATTATTAATAATTTAGATCCTATGACAGATGTTCCTACGATCTACATAGATAGAATTATCGTTTGTTTCCAATTTCCAATATTTTAAGTGTATGAAATGAAACTATGAAGAACAGAAAAAATAACAATAATTTTTTATAAACTTATGAGTTATAAGTTAATGACTCAGCTATGATTAATTTCCTCCAACCTATATCCCGATAGCAATTTACTGAAATTATTATTTATAGAACGAAATACGACAACTGAATATTTATTTTTCATTTTATCTACAGCTTCTACTGACTATTTGTCACCTTTGAGATGTATTCAGTTAGTTGACATTATAAATCATAAATAATAAGTTTTATTTAAATAAGCAAAAAACTTCTCATCCTATAGTTTAATTAAAACAACGTTTTATTTAAATTATATAACATACCTTAAAAATAAAAAATTGAACGTTTGTGATCATTGATAACACACATTCCATTAATGATTAGTAATTACTGATTTAGTAATTACAAACCAATACCTACAAAATGTAATGAACTGAATATAATTATTCGTTTACAATAGAAATTTAAGGCAATAATAATTTAATATTTATTTTTAGCAAATGTCCTACATAGTTAATTGGTGTTTTTAATTCGTAACTATGTGATCTATGCTCTTATTACTATGTATAATATATTACTGTAGCAGTTGTGGTCACACGAGGGGAGTGAGGGGATCTGGGGATAGATCATCCACATGACCTTTCTTCATTATTTAATATTACGTATATAATTTTGACTAATTTTGTTTAAAAAAAATTGTACATTAAAAAATAGTCCACATCCCCCATGACAAAATCATTTGACTATCACTGTACTGCAATGACGTTAACATATACGCTGGTGCAATAATATAATTATAATCAACTTCATAATTTGACAAAATTCAATAATTTATTCAAAAAATAAAGTAAATTATTGTTTATGGATATTCATATGTTTACGAACAAAAATAATGAGATTTTTTCATAAAAACTACTTCAAAATATTAATTCATTGATTTTTATTACTAATCAATTCGTACAACGAGTACGCGATGCGCTGCGCATTTTAAAGCCCAAAGCTCAATAGCGTATATACAATAATAAATTGAAAATGTTTCAGAAAAAAATAGGTCAATGGTTCTGATCGTGTTCCATGTTTACGGTCAAACGTTTCATTCTTACATGGTGCGTATATGACGTGTAGTCTGAGTATCCAATATAATATGGTATGCTATCATTTTGTCCGTAGGCGTGAACGCGCCCAGTGTTAATTGGTTTTTTTTGTCTTCGCCGTATAGTCTTTGGAATTTCGTCTGGAAATGTATTTGATTGAATGGGTTTATTTTATTAATGTTTGTAGGTAGCTCAGCATTAGGTCATAAGTAATATATGCATATACAGAGTGTCTTATAAAAATGTTGAAAATAATTTTAAAGCACAGGTATACCCGTATATTTACGTGATACGTGAAATGTGAAAACATCAAAAGTATATAATATATAATATATCTATGACGTAATGTGTATTGTAATGGTAAAACGTTTCCAAAATGTTATATTACAGTATATGCCGGTGCTAATAATTATTTAAAAAGTAGACAATTATTATGCATTATAAATTATAATTTAATCGTATATGTATATAAAGCTTACCCAACCGAACACCGCCCTAAAAATTAAAATAAATCATACACCATGTGTCGTATAATCGTTAAACACGTACTCATGTGCTCGTAATACATAAGTACTTATACTCATATATATTGTTGTACCTACACGTATTATGTATTTTTTTTTTACAATCTCAAACTCTCAACCCATTTTTAAATTTGCCATCCGCCCGCGGGCCGCGGGTTCCTTTTCTGTACTTATCCAGTATCCTCAAGATAACGGGACCGCAGCACGTGAAAATATAAGAACCGAGACGCTCGCACTGCGTGAAGCACAACAGGAAACTCGTATCTGTAAAATACATGTAAAATACTCTCTCATATGTTTCATTATTGTTCCCTGCGGTTCTGATGATGCACTTGCGATTACGTAACGATGCGTGCAGTTCATACCCCTTCAAAGAATTCGTGGCCTTTTATACAACAGTAAAAATATTGTAGCTGATCGGTTAGCAAAAATTAAAAAGCAAAACACACAGTCGGACATGTATATTTGTGTTATGTTATTATCGTAACATATTCAGAAAAAATGCGATGATATACGTCATTTGCGTGTGTGAATCACAAAAATTGTTTCAATTTATTATATACTTACATGATTTTACAGACAATTTCCAAAAATTAAAAGTAATAGTATAATAAAACGAAGTACCGTGTAATGTGTGTATAACTGTAAAAATATATCTGCAGACGTTGCGTGTATTATGTACGCGACTACTCTGTATAATTATGATGCTTCTGTATGGCTTTTTGGTAGTGTAAAATGTACATAGATTATAGACTTATCAATGCGGAAATCTCTCGACCTCCGCTGCCACGTTATGCTGCAAGACTCGTAGGACTTTCGTAATTTATTTTTCTCTCTCAGAATGCAGTCGTTCACGAATTCACCATTCATAGTCAACTCACCAGGGTCGTTCTCATAATTTTCTATTGGGGGGAGGGATTTAAAAATGTATTGAAAAGTAAGCCAAGCTAGGCTAACCTCAACATCCCTTTTCCTACATCCAAACAATATACATTAAATTACAACACATATAATAACATTATTTATTAAAATATTTATAAATATTATAGAATTTTTCGTGATTTTTGAGCCAGCTGGGTAACATCGAATATTTCCTTATAATCAGTTGGTGATTTTGATTATCACTAAATACCCGTTAAGCATAAAAATTATTCTTAAAAAAAGTCATGTGTGCTCTCCACTCGTGCAATTGATTACATCGCCTTCTCTACTTTATTTTTGCCTCAGTATCTACCAACATCGTGGTTCAAAATCTATAGGTGTATTAATCTAAATAGTTTACGCTATAACAACATATTATGAAAAAGTGAATATGGATTAAACATAATTATAACTACTATATATACTTACACGAGATGTCTATGTACTAAAAAAATGATTAAGCGTCTATTGTGCACAATGTACTCTAATAATGTACAGAAAAATAGCCAAATATCACCTATATATACGCAACGGCTCGGCTCCGCGAAAAACCTTCCGAAGCAGCTGCTGCTGTTTGTGCGTTGTGCCAAATCAGTGACGTCGAGCTTCTAAAAAAGAACCCGGGCAAAATTATAATATATACAACGGCCTCAACCCTCAAAGTATGAAGTATGTACAATGTAATATACATGTCTATGTACAATTTTACCATCCATGCGTTTATTTATTAATTTATGTTCAATTTTCATTCGGTATAATCGTACATATTTTGGTCTGAATATTGCTAACGTCCAACTAAAACCGTTTGAACCCTTCGGTACTCCGGCCACATTTTTGAAATAGTGGTCAGACGACGGTCTGATCTTGACATGGTGTTCGGCGCCACTAACTTTGCCATAATCATGTGCCTTGTACACGCGCATTTATTGTAGAGAAACCGAAACGTGGTCGCCGGCGCACGCGTATACACCATGCAATGACGTTACGGCGATTCGAGCGAGGAAATTTCGTTCGCACTGCGGCCCGAGCTTTCGTTCGAGTTCAAACCGGTCTGATATCCAAATAGGTCATTCTCGCGTCGTCGTTGGTTTTACTGATTGATTTTTTATTTTTTGTAATATTTTCTATGCACAAATTCCGCCACCCGCCCGCCGACGTTTTACAATATAGGTATCTTACGCTTGTTTGTACGTTTTCCTCCGTCTTTCGTCCGAATCGCATTCGTACACCAGTAGCGTATCTAGAGGGGGGGGGCTAGGGGGCTATGGCTCCCCCAAACTTCAAAAAAAAAAAAAAAAACGGGAATTTAATATAATATTATACACTATTATTGACTTGTGTACTATTTTGTATAATATTTTGTACTAATGTAGGTAATATGTGGC